>CAMPDV010001045.1:0-143414 GCA_946699065.1 Loxodes magnus
TTACTTGCTTTTCTACTTCACTTTTCTTTGAAATCTCATCTCTCTCATTTTATTACTTTCAATTATGATCTTAGACTCTTTTACTTGCTTTTCTACTTCACTTTTCTTTGAAATCTCATCTCTCTCATTTTATTACTTTCAATTATGATCTTCAGACTCTTTTACTTGCTTTTCTACTTCACTTTTCTTTGAAATCTCATCTCTCTCATTTTATTACTTTCAATTATGATCTTAGACTCTTTTACTTGCTTTTCTACTTCACTTTTCTTTGAAATCTCATCTCTCTCATTTTATTACTTTCAATTATGATCTTCAGACTCTTTTACTTGCTTTTCTACTTCACTTTTCTTTGAAATCTCATCTCTCTCATTTTATTACTTTCAATTATGATCTTCAGACTCTTTTACTTGCTTTTCTACTTCACTTTTCTTTGAAATCTCATCTCTCATTTTATTACTTTCAATTATGATCTTCAGACTCTTTTACTTGCTTTTCTACTTCACTTTTCTTTGAAATCTCATCTCTCTCATTTTATTACTTTCAATTATGATCTTCAGACTCTTTTACTTGCTTTTCTACTTCACTTTTCTTTGAAATCTCATCTCTCTCATTTTATTACTTTCAATTATGATCTTCAGACTCTTTTACTTGCTTTTCTACTTCACTTTTCTTTGAAATCTCATCTCTCTCATTTTATTACTTTCAATTATGATCTTCAGACTCTTTTACTTGCTTTTCTACTTCACTTTTCTTTGAAATCTCATCTCTCTCATTTTATTACTTTCAATTATGATCTTCAGACTCTTTTACTTGCTTTTCTACTTCACTTTTCTTTGAAATCTCATCTCTCTCATTTTATTACTTTCAATTATGATCTTAGACTCTTTTACTTGCTTTTCTACTTCACTTTTCTTTGAAATCTCATCTCTCTCATTTTATTACTTTCAATTATGATCTTCAGACTCTTTTACTTGCTTTTCTACTTCACTTTTCTTTGAAATCTCATCTCTCTCATTTTATTACTTTCAATTATGATCTTAGACTCTTTTACTTGCTTTTCTACTTCACTTTTCTTTGAAATCTCATCTCTCTCATTTTATTACTTTCAATTATGATCTTAGACTCTTTTACTTGCTTTTCTACTTCACTTTTCTTTGAAATCTCATCTCTCTCATTTTATTACTTTCAATTATGATCTTAGACTCTTTTACTTGCTTTTCTACTTCACTTTTCTTTGAAATCTCATCTCTCTCATTTTATTACTTTCAATTATGATCTTAGACTCTTTTACTTGCTTTTCTACTTCACTTTTCTTTGAAATCTCATCTCTCTCATTTTATTACTTTCAATTATGATCTTAGACTCTTTTACTTGCTTTTCTACTTCACTTTTCTTTGAAATCTCATCTCTCTCATTTTATTACTTTCAATTATGATCTTAGACTCTTTTACTTGCTTTTCTACTTCACTTTTCTTTGAAATCTCATCTCTCTCATTTTATTACTTTCATTATGATCTTAGACTCTTTTACTTGCTTTTCTACTTCACTTTTCTTTGAAATCTCATCTCTCCTCATTTTATTACTTTCAATTATGATCTTAGACTCTTTTACTTGCTTTTCTACTTCACTTTTCTTTGAAATCTCATCTCTCTCATTTTATTACTTTCAATTATGATCTTCAGACTCTTTTACTTGCTTTTCTACTTCACTTTTCTTTGAAATCTCATCTCTCTCATTTTATTACTTTCAATTATGATCTTAGACTCTTTTACTTGCTTTTCTACTTCACTTTTCTTTGAAATCTCATCTCTCTCATTTTATTACTTTCAATTATGATCTTAGACTCTTTTACTTGCTTTTCTACTTCACTTTTCTTTGAAATCTCATCTCTCTCATTTTATTACTTTCAATTATGATCTTAGACTCTTTTACTTGCTTTTCTACTTCACTTTTCTTTGAAATCTCATCTCTCTCATTTTATTACTTTCAATTATGATCTTAGACTCTTTTACTTGCTTTTCTACTTCACTTTTCTTTGAAATCTCATCTCTCTCATTTTATTACTTTCAATTATGATCTTAGACTCTTTTACTTGCTTTTCTACTTCACTTTTCTTTGAAATCTCATCTCTCTCATTTTATTACTTTCAATTATGATCTTAGACTCTTTTACTTGCTTTTCTACTTCACTTTTCTTTGAAATCTCATCTCTCTCATTTTATTACTTTCAATTATGATCTTCAGACTCTTTTACTTGCTTTTCTACTTCACTTTTCTTTGAAATCTCATCTCTCTCATTTTATTACTTTCAATTATGATCTTAGACTCTTTTACTTGCTTTTCTACTTCACTTTTCTTTGAAATCTCATCTCTCTCATTTTATTACTTTCAATTATGATCTTAGACTCTTTTACTTGCTTTTCTACTTCACTTTTCTTTGAAATCTCATCTCTCTCATTTTATTACTTTCAATTGTGATCTTCAGACTCTTTTACTTGCTTTTCTACTTCACTTTTCTTTGAAATCTCATCTCTCTCATTTTATTACTTTCAATTATGATCTTCAGACTCTTTTACTTGCTTTTCTACTTCACTTTTCTTTGAAATCTCATCTCTCTCATTTTATTACTTTCAATTATGATCTTAGACTCTTTTACTTGCTTTTCTACTTCACTTTTCTTTGATATCTCATCACTCTCATTTTATTACTTTCAATTATGATCTTAGACTCTTTTACTTGCTTTTCTACTTCACTTTTCTTTGAAATCTCATCTCTCTCATTTTATTACTTTCAATTATGATCTTAGACTCTTTTACTTGCTTTTCTACTTCACTTTTCTTTGAAATCTCATCTCTCTCATTTTATTACTTTCAATTATGATCTTAGACTCTTTTACTTGCTTTTCTACTTCACTTTTCTTTGAAATCTCATCTCTCTCATTTTATTACTTTCAATTATGATCTTAGACTCTTTTACTTGCTTTTCTACTTCACTTTTCTTTGAAATCTCATCTCTCTCATTTTATTACTTTCAATTATGATCTTAGACTCTTTTACTTGCTTTTCTACTTCACTTTTCTTTGAAATCTCATCTCTCTCATTTTATTACTTTCAATTATGATCTTAGACTCTTTTACTTGCTTTTCTACTTCACTTTTCTTTGAAATCTCATCTCTCTCATTTTATTACTTTCAATTATGATCTTAGACTCTTTTACTTGCTTTTCTACTTCACTTTTCTTTGAAATCTCATCTCTCTCATTTTATTACTTTCAATTATGATCTTCAGACTCTTTTACTTGCTTTTCTACTTCACTTTTCTTTGAAATCTCATCTCTCTCATTTTATTACTTTCAATTATGATCTTAGACTCTTTTACTTGCTTTTCTACTTCACTTTTCTTTGAAATCTCATCTCTCTCATTTTATTACTTTCAATTGTGATCTTCAGACTCTTTTACTTGCTTTTCTACTTCACTTTTCTTTGAAATCTCATCTCTCTCATTTTATTACTTTCAATTATGATCTTCAGACTCTTTTACTTGCTTTTCTACTTCACTTTTCTTTGAAATCTCATCTCTCTCATTTTATTACTTTCAATTATGATCTTAGACTCTTTTACTTGCTTTTCTACTTCACTTTTCTTTGAAATCTCATCTCTCTCATTTTATTACTTTCAATTATGATCTTAGACTCTTTTACTTGCTTTTCTACTTCACTTTTCTTTGAAATCTCATCTCTCTCATTTTATTACTTTCAATTATGATCTTCAGACTCTTTTACTTGCTTTTCTACTTCACTTTTCTTTGAAATCTCATCTCTCTCATTTTATTTCTTTCAATTGTGATCTTCAGACTCTTTTACTTGCTTTTCTACTTCACTTTTCTTTGAAATCTCGGCTCTCTCATTTTATTACTTTCAATTATGATCTTAGATTCTTTTACTTGCTTTTCTACTTCACTTTTCTTTGAAATCTCATCTCTCTCATTTTATTACTTTCAATTATGATCTTCAGACTCTTTTACTTGCTTTTCTACTTCACTTTTCTTTGAAATCTCATCTCTCTCATTTTATTACTTTCAATTATGATCTTAGATTCTTTTACTTGCTTTTCTACTTCACTTTTCTTTGAAATCTCATCTCTCTCATTTTATTACTTTCAATTATGATCTTAGACTCTTTTACTTGCTTTTCTACTTCACTTTTCTTTGAAATCTCATCTCTCTCATTTTATTACTTTCAATTATGATCTTAGACTCTTTTACTTGCTTTTCTACTTCACTTTTCTTTGAAATCTCATCTCTCTCATTTTATTACTTTCAATTATGATCTTAGACTCTTTTACTTGCTTTTCTACTTCACTTTTCTTTGAAATCTCATCTCTCTCATTTTATTACTTTCAATTATGATCTTCAGACTCTTTTACTTGCTTTTCTACTTCACTTTTCTTTGAAATCTCATCTCTCTCATTTTATTACTTTCAATTATGATCTTAGACTCTTTTACTTGCTTTTCTACTTCACTTTTCTTTGAAATCTCATCTCTCTCATTTTATTACTTTCAATTATGATCTTAGACTCTTTTACTTGCTTTTCTACTTCACTTTTCTTTGAAATCTCATCTCTCTCATTTTATTACTTTCAATTATGATCTTAGACTCTTTTACTTGCTTTTCTACTTCACTTTTCTTTGAAATCTCATCTCTCTCATTTTATTACTTTCAATTATGATCTTAGACTCTTTTACTTGCTTTTCTACTTCACTTTTCTTTGAAATCTCATCTCTCTCATTTTATTACTTTCAATTATGATCTTAGACTCTTTTACTTGCTTTTCTACTTCACTTTTCTTTGAAATCTCATCTCTCTCATTTTATTACTTTCAATTATGATCTTCAGACTCTTTTACTTGCTTTTCTACTTCACTTTTCTTTGAAATCTCATCTCTCTCATTTTATTACTTTCAATTATGATCTTCAGACTCTTTTACTTGCTTTTCTACTTCACTTTTCTTTGAAATCTCATCTCTCTCATTTTATTACTTTCAATTATGATCTTAGACTCTTTTACTTGCTTTTCTACTTCACTTTTCTTTGAAATCTCATCTCTCTCATTTTATTACTTTCAATTATGATCTTAGACTCTTTTACTTGCTTTTCTACTTCACTTTTCTTTGAAATCTCATCTCTCTCATTTTATTACTTTCAATTATGATCTTAGACTCTTTTACTTGCTTTTCTACTTCACTTTTCTTTGAAATCTCATCTCTCTCATTTTATTACTTTCAATTATGATCTTAGACTCTTTTACTTGCTTTTCTACTTCACTTTTCTTTGAAATCTCATCTCTCTCATTTTATTACTTTCAATTATGATCTTAGACTCTTTTACTTGCTTTTCTACTTCACTTTTCTTTGAAATCTCATCTCTCTCATTTTATTACTTTCAATTATGATCTTCAGACTCTTTTACTTGCTTTTCTACTTCACTTTTCTTTGAAATCTCATCTCTCTCATTTTATTACTTTCAATTATGATCTTAGACTCTTTTACTTGCTTTTCTACTTCACTTTTCTTTGAAATCTCATCTCTCTCATTTTATTACTTTCAATTATGATCTTAGACTCTTTTACTTGCTTTTCTACTTCACTTTTCTTTGAAATCTCATCTCTCTCATTTTATTACTTTCAATTATGATCTTCAGACTCTTTTACTTGCTTTTCTACTTCACTTTTCTTTGAAATCTCGGCTCTCTCATTTTATTACTTTCAATTATGATCTTCAGACTCTTTTACTTGCTTTTCTACTTCACTTTTCTTTGAAATCTCATCTCTCTCATTTTATTACTTTCAATTATGATCTTCAGACTCTTTTACTTGCTTTTCTACTTCACTTTTCTTTGAAATCTCATCTCTCTCATTTTATTACTTTCAATTATGATCTTAGACTCTTTTACTTGCTTTTCTACTTCACTTTTCTTTGAAATCTCGGCTCTCTCATTTTATTACTTTCAATTATGATCTTAGACTCTTTTACTTGCTTTTCTACTTCACTTTTCTTTGAAATCTCATCTCTCTCATTTTATTACTTTCAATTATGATCTTCAGACTCTTTTACTTGCTTTTCTACTTCACTTTTCTTTGAAATCTCATCTCTCTCATTTTATTACTTTCAATTATGATCTTCAGACTCTTTTACTTGCTTTTCTACTTCACTTTTCTTTGAAATCTCGGCTCTCTCATTTTATTACTTTCAATTATGATCTTAGACTCTTTTACTTGCTTTTCTACTTCACTTTTCTTTGAAATCTCATCTCTCTCATTTTATTACTTTCAATTATGATCTTCAGACTCTTTTACTTGCTTTTCTACTTCACTTTTCTTTGAAATCTCATCTCTCTCATTTTATTACTTTCAATTATGATCTTCAGACTCTTTTACTTGCTTTTCTACTTCACTTTTCTTTGAAATCTCGGCTCTCTCATTTTATTACTTTCAATTATGATCTTAGACTCTTTTACTTGCTTTTCTACTTCACTTTTCTTTGAAATCTCGGCTCTCTCATTTTATTACTTTCAATTATGATCTTAGACTCTTTTACTTGCTTTTCTACTTCACTTTTCTTTGAAATCTCGGCTCTCTCATTTTATTACTTTCAATTATGATCTTAGACTCTTTTACTTGCTTTTCTACTTCACTTTTCTTTGAAATCTCATCTCTCTCATTTTATTACTTTCAATTATGATCTTAGACTCTTTTACTTGCTTTTCTACTTCACTTTTCTTTGAAATCTCATCTCTCTCATTTTATTACTTTCAATTATGATCTTCAGACTCTTTTACTTGCTTTTCTACTTCACTTTTCTTTGAAATCTCATCTCTCTCATTTTATTACTTTCAATTATGATCTTAGACTCTTTTACTTGCTTTTCTACTTCACTTTTCTTTGAAATCTCGGCTCTCTCATTTTATTACTTTCAATTATGATCTTCAGACTCTTTTACTTGCTTTTCTACTTCACTTTTCTTTGAAATCTCATCTCTCTCATTTTATTACTTTCAATTATGATCTTCAGACTCTTTTACTTGCTTTTCTACTTCACTTTTCTTTGAAATCTCATCTCTCTCATTTTATTACTTTCAATTATGATCTTCAGACTCTTTTACTTGCTTTTCTACTTCACTTTTCTTTGAAATCTCATCTCTCTCATTTTATTACTTTCAATTATGATCTTCAGACTCTTTTACTTGCTTTTCTACTTCACTTTTCTTTGAAATCTCATCTCTCTCATTTTATTACTTTCAATTATGATCTTCAGACTCTTTTACTTGCTTTTCTACTTCACTTTTCTTTGAAATCTCATCTCTCTCATTTTATTACTTTCAATTATGATCTTAGACTCTTTTACTTGCTTTTCTACTTCACTTTTCTTTGAAATCTCATCTCTCTCATTTTATTACTTTCAATTATGATCTTAGACTCTTTTACTTGCTTTTCTACTTCACTTTTCTTTGAAATCTCATCTCTCTCATTTTATTACTTTCAATTATGATCTTCAGACTCTTTTACTTGCTTTTCTACTTCACTTTTCTTTGAAATCTCATCTCTCTCATTTTATTACTTTCAATTATGATCTTAGACTCTTTTACTTGCTTTTCTACTTCACTTTTCTTTGAAATCTCATCTCTCTCATTTTATTACTTTCAATTATGATCTTAGACTCTTTTACTTGCTTTTCTACTTCACTTTTCTTTGAAATCTCATCTCTCTCATTTTATTACTTTCAATTATGATCTTCAGACTCTTTTACTTGCTTTTCTACTTCACTTTTCTTTGAAATCTCATCTCTCTCATTTTATTACTTTCAATTATGATCTTCAGACTCTTTTACTTGCTTTTCTACTTCACTTTTCTTTGAAATCTCATCTCTCTCATTTTATTACTTTCAATTATGATCTTAGACTCTTTTACTTGCTTTTCTACTTCACTTTTCTTTGAAATCTCATCTCTCTCATTTTATTACTTTCAATTATGATCTTCAGACTCTTTTACTTGCTTTTCTACTTCACTTTTCTTTGAAATCTCATCTCTCTCATTTTATTACTTTCAATTATGATCTTCAGACTCTTTTACTTGCTTTTCTACTTCACTTTTCTTTGAAATCTCATCTCTCTCATTTTATTACTTTCAATTATGATCTTCAGACTCTTTTACTTGCTTTTCTACTTCACTTTTCTTTGAAATCTCGGCTCTCTCATTTTATTACTTTCAATTATGATCTTAGACTCTTTTACTTGCTTTTCTACTTCACTTTTCTTTGAAATCTCATCTCTCTCATTTTATTACTTTCAATTATGATCTTCAGACTCTTTTACTTGCTTTTCTACTTCACTTTTCTTTGAAATCTCATCTCTCTCATTTTATTACTTTCAATTATGATCTTAGACTCTTTTACTTGCTTTTCTACTTCACTTTTCTTTGAAATCTCGGCTCTCTCATTTTATTACTTTCAATTATGATCTTAGACTCTTTTACTTGCTTTTCTACTTCACTTTTCTTTGAAATCTCATCTCTCTCATTTTATTACTTTCAATTATGATCTTCAGACTCTTTTACTTGCTTTTCTACTTCACTTTTCTTTGAAATCTCATCTCTCTCATTTTATTACTTTCAATTATGATCTTCAGACTCTTTTACTTGCTTTTCTACTTCACTTTTCTTTGAAATCTCATCTCTCTCATTTTATTACTTTCAATTATGATCTTAGACTCTTTTACTTGCTTTTCTACTTCACTTTTCTTTGAAATCTCATCTCTCTCATTTTATTACTTTCAATTATGATCTTAGACTCTTTTACTTGCTTTTCTACTTCACTTTTCTTTGAAATCTCATCTCTCTCATTTTATTACTTTCAATTATGATCTTCAGACTCTTTTACTTGCTTTTCTACTTCACTTTTCTTTGAAATCTCATCTCTCTCATTTTATTACTTTCAATTATGATCTTCAGACTCTTTTACTTGCTTTTCTACTTCACTTTTCTTTGAAATCTCATCTCTCTCATTTTATTACTTTCAATTATGATCTTAGACTCTTTTACTTGCTTTTCTACTTCACTTTTCTTTGAAATCTCATCTCTCTCATTTTATTACTTTCAATTATGATCTTCAGACTCTTTTACTTGCTTTTCTACTTCACTTTTCTTTGAAATCTCATCTCTCTCATTTTATTACTTTCAATTATGATCTTCAGACTCTTTTACTTGCTTTTCTACTTCACTTTTCTTTGAAATCTCGGCTCTCTCATTTTATTACTTTCAATTATGATCTTAGACTCTTTTACTTGCTTTTCTACTTCACTTTTCTTTGAAATCTCATCTCTCTCATTTTATTACTTTCAATTATGATCTTAGACTCTTTTACTTGCTTTTCTACTTCACTTTTCTTTGAAATCTCATCTCTCTCATTTTATTACTTTCAATTATGATCTTCAGACTCTTTTACTTGCTTTTCTACTTCACTTTTCTTTGAAATCTCATCTCTCTCATTTTATTACTTTCAATTATGATCTTAGACTCTTTTACTTGCTTTTCTACTTCACTTTTCTTTGAAATCTCGGCTCTCTCATTTTATTACTTTCAATTATGATCTTCAGACTCTTTTACTTGCTTTTCTACTTCACTTTTCTTTGAAATCTCATCTCTCTCATTTTATTACTTTCAATTATGATCTTCAGACTCTTTTACTTGCTTTTCTACTTCACTTTTCTTTGAAATCTCATCTCTCTCATTTTATTACTTTCAATTATGATCTTCAGACTCTTTTACTTGCTTTTCTACTTCACTTTTCTTTGAAATCTCATCTCTCTCATTTTATTACTTTCAATTATGATCTTCAGACTCTTTTACTTGCTTTTCTACTTCACTTTTCTTTGAAATCTCATCTCTCTCATTTTATTACTTTCAATTATGATCTTCAGACTCTTTTACTTGCTTTTCTACTTCACTTTTCTTTGAAATCTCATCTCTCTCATTTTATTACTTTCAATTATGATCTTAGACTCTTTTACTTGCTTTTCTACTTCACTTTTCTTTGAAATCTCATCTCTCTCATTTTATTACTTTCAATTATGATCTTAGACTCTTTTACTTGCTTTTCTACTTCACTTTTCTTTGAAATCTCATCTCTCTCATTTTATTACTTTCAATTATGATCTTAGACTCTTTTACTTGCTTTTCTACTTCACTTTTCTTTGAAATCTCATCTCTCTCATTTTATTACTTTCAATTATGATCTTAGACTCTTTTACTTGCTTTTCTACTTCACTTTTCTTTGAAATCTCATCTCTCTCATTTTATTACTTTCAATTATGATCTTAGACTCTTTTACTTGCTTTTCTACTTCACTTTTCTTTGAAATCTCATCTCTCTCATTTTATTACTTTCAATTATGATCTTAGACTCTTTTACTTGCTTTTCTACTTCACTTTTCTTTGAAATCTCATCTCTCTCATTTTATTACTTTCAATTATGATCTTAGACTCTTTTACTTGCTTTTCTACTTCACTTTTCTTTGAAATCTCATCTCTCTCATTTTATTACTTTCAATTATGATCTTCAGACTCTTTTACTTGCTTTTCTACTTCACTTTTCTTTGAAATCTCATCTCTCTCATTTTATTACTTTCAATTATGATCTTAGACTCTTTTACTTGCTTTTCTACTTCACTTTTCTTTGAAATCTCATCTCTCTCATTTTATTACTTTCAATTATGATCTTCAGACTCTTTTACTTGCTTTTCTACTTCACTTTTCTTTGAAATCTCATCTCTCTCATTTTATTACTTTCAATTATGATCTTCAGACTCTTTTACTTGCTTTTCTACTTCACTTTTCTTTGAAATCTCATCTCTCTCATTTTATTACTTTCAATTATGATCTTCAGACTCTTTTACTTGCTTTTCTACTTCACTTTTCTTTGAAATCTCATCTCTCTCATTTTATTACTTTCAATTATGATCTTCAGACTCTTTTACTTGCTTTTCTACTTCACTTTTCTTTGAAATCTCATCTCTCTCATTTTATTACTTTCAATTATGATCTTAGACTCTTTTACTTGCTTTTCTACTTCACTTTTCTTTGAAATCTCATCTCTCTCATTTTATTACTTTCAATTATGATCTTAGACTCTTTTACTTGCTTTTCTACTTCACTTTTCTTTGAAATCTCATCTCTCTCATTTTATTACTTTCAATTATGATCTTCAGACTCTTTTACTTGCTTTTCTACTTCACTTTTCTTTGAAATCTCATCTCTCTCATTTTATTACTTTCAATTATGATCTTAGACTCTTTTACTTGCTTTTCTACTTCACTTTTCTTTGAAATCTCATCTCTCTCATTTTATTACTTTCAATTATGATCTTCAGACTCTTTTACTTGCTTTTCTACTTCACTTTTCTTTGAAATCTCATCTCTCTCATTTTATTACTTTCAATTATGATCTTCAGACTCTTTTACTTGCTTTTCTACTTCACTTTTCTTTGAAATCTCATCTCTCTCATTTTATTACTTTCAATTATGATCTTAGACTCTTTTACTTGCTTTTCTACTTCACTTTTCTTTGAAATCTCATCTCTCTCATTTTATTACTTTCAATTATGATCTTCAGACTCTTTTACTTGCTTTTCTACTTCACTTTTCTTTGAAATCTCATCTCTCTCATTTTATTACTTTCAATTATGATCTTCAGACTCTTTTACTTGCTTTTCTACTTCACTTTTCTTTGAAATCTCATCTCTCTCATTTTATTACTTTCAATTATGATCTTCAGACTCTTTTACTTGCTTTTCTACTTCACTTTTCTTTGAAATCTCGGCTCTCTCATTTTATTACTTTCAATTATGATCTTAGACTCTTTTACTTGCTTTTCTACTTCACTTTTCTTTGAAATCTCATCTCTCTCATTTTATTACTTTCAATTATGATCTTCAGACTCTTTTACTTGCTTTTCTACATCACTTTTCTTTGAAATCTCGGCTCTCTCATTTTATTACTTTCAATTATGATCTTAGACTCTTTTACTTGCTTTTCTACTTCACTTTTCTTTGAAATCTCATCTCTCTCATTTTATTACTTTCAATTGTGATCTTAGACTCTTTTACTTGCTTTTCTACTTCACTTTTCTTTGAAATCTCGGCTCTCTCATTTTATTACTTTCAATTATGATCTTAGACTCTTTTACTTGCTTTTCTACTTCACTTTTCTTTGAAATCTCATCTCTCTCATTTTATTACTTTCAATTATGATCTTCAGACTCTTTTACTTGCTTTTCTACTTCACTTTTCTTTGAAATCTCATCTCTCTCATTTTATTACTTTCAATTATGATCTTCAGACTCTTTTACTTGCTTTTCTACTTCACTTTTCTTTGAAATCTCATCTCTCTCATTTTATTACTTTCAATTATGATCTTCAGACTCTTTTACTTGCTTTTCTACTTCACTTTTCTTTGAAATCTCATCTCTCTCATTTTATTACTTTCAATTATGATCTTCAGACTCTTTTACTTGCTTTTCTACTTCACTTTTCTTTGAAATCTCATCTCTCTCATTTTATTACTTTCAATTATGATCTTCAGACTCTTTTACTTGCTTTTCTACTTCACTTTTCTTTGAAATCTCGGCTCTCTCATTTTATTACTTTCAATTATGATCTTCAGACTCTTTTACTTGCTTTTCTACTTCACTTTTCTTTGAAATCTCATCTCTCTCATTTTATTACTTTCAATTATGATCTTAGACTCTTTTACTTGCTTTTCTACTTCACTTTTCTTTGAAATCTCATCTCTCTCATTTTATTACTTTCAATTATGATCTTCAGACTCTTTTACTTGCTTTTCTACTTCACTTTTCTTTGAAATCTCATCTCTCTCATTTTATTACTTTCAATTATGATCTTCAGACTCTTTTACTTGCTTTTCTACTTCACTTTTCTTTGAAATCTCATCTCTCTCATTTTATTACTTTCAATTATGATCTTAGACTCTTTTACTTGCTTTTCTACTTCACTTTTCTTTGAAATCTCATCTCTCTCATTTTATTACTTTCAATTATGATCTTCAGACTCTTTTACTTGCTTTTCTACTTCACTTTTCTTTGAAATCTCATCTCTCTCATTTTATTACTTTCAATTATGATCTTCAGACTCTTTTACTTGCTTTTCTACTTCACTTTTCTTTGAAATCTCATCTCTCTCATTTTATTACTTTCAATTATGATCTTCAGACTCTTTTACTTGCTTTTCTACTTCACTTTTCTTTGAAATCTCGGCTCTCTCATTTTATTACTTTCAATTATGATCTTAGACTCTTTTACTTGCTTTTCTACTTCACTTTTCTTTGAAATCTCATCTCTCTCATTTTATTACTTTCAATTATGATCTTCAGACTCTTTTACTTGCTTTTCTACATCACTTTTCTTTGAAATCTCGGCTCTCTCATTTTATTACTTTCAATTATGATCTTAGACTCTTTTACTTGCTTTTCTACTTCACTTTTCTTTGAAATCTCATCTCTCTCATTTTATTACTTTCAATTGTGATCTTAGACTCTTTTACTTGCTTTTCTACTTCACTTTTCTTTGAAATCTCGGCTCTCTCATTTTATTACTTTCAATTATGATCTTAGACTCTTTTACTTGCTTTTCTACTTCACTTTTCTTTGAAATCTCATCTCTCTCATTTTATTACTTTCAATTATGATCTTCAGACTCTTTTACTTGCTTTTCTACTTCACTTTTCTTTGAAATCTCATCTCTCTCATTTTATTACTTTCAATTATGATCTTCAGACTCTTTTACTTGCTTTTCTACTTCACTTTTCTTTGAAATCTCATCTCTCTCATTTTATTACTTTCAATTATGATCTTCAGACTCTTTTACTTGCTTTTCTACTTCACTTTTCTTTGAAATCTCATCTCTCTCATTTTATTACTTTCAATTATGATCTTCAGACTCTTTTACTTGCTTTTCTACTTCACTTTTCTTTGAAATCTCATCTCTCTCATTTTATTACTTTCAATTATGATCTTCAGACTCTTTTACTTGCTTTTCTACTTCACTTTTCTTTGAAATCTCGGCTCTCTCATTTTATTACTTTCAATTATGATCTTCAGACTCTTTTACTTGCTTTTCTACTTCACTTTTCTTTGAAATCTCATCTCTCTCATTTTATTACTTTCAATTATGATCTTCAGACTCTTTTACTTGCTTTTCTACTTCACTTTTCTTTGAAATCTCATCTCTCTCATTTTATTACTTTCAATTATGATCTTCAGACTCTTTTACTTGCTTTTCTACTTCACTTTTCTTTGAAATCTCATCTCTCTCATTTTATTACTTTCAATTATGATCTTAGACTCTTTTACTTGCTTTTCTACTTCACTTTTCTTTGAAATCTCGGCTCTCTCATTTTATTACTTTCAATTATGATCTTAGACTCTTTTACTTGCTTTTCTACTTCACTTTTCTTTGAAATCTCATCTCTCTCATTTTATTACTTTCAATTATGATCTTCAGACTCTTTTACTTGCTTTTCTACATCACTTTTCTTTGAAATCTCGGCTCTCTCATTTTATTACTTTCAATTATGATCTTAGACTCTTTTACTTGCTTTTCTACTTCACTTTTCTTTGAAATCTCATCTCTCTCATTTTATTACTTTCAATTGTGATCTTAGACTCTTTTACTTGCTTTTCTACTTCACTTTTCTTTGAAATCTCGGCTCTCTCATTTTATTACTTTCAATTATGATCTTAGACTCTTTTACTTGCTTTTCTACTTCACTTTTCTTTGAAATCTCATCTCTCTCATTTTATTACTTTCAATTATGATCTTCAGACTCTTTTACTTGCTTTTCTACTTCACTTTTCTTTGAAATCTCATCTCTCTCATTTTATTACTTTCAATTATGATCTTCAGACTCTTTTACTTGCTTTTCTACTTCACTTTTCTTTGAAATCTCATCTCTCTCATTTTATTACTTTCAATTATGATCTTCAGACTCTTTTACTTGCTTTTCTACTTCACTTTTCTTTGAAATCTCATCTCTCTCATTTTATTACTTTCAATTATGATCTTCAGACTCTTTTACTTGCTTTTCTACTTCACTTTTCTTTGAAATCTCATCTCTCTCATTTTATTACTTTCAATTATGATCTTCAGACTCTTTTACTTGCTTTTCTACTTCACTTTTCTTTGAAATCTCGGCTCTCTCATTTTATTACTTTCAATTATGATCTTCAGACTCTTTTACTTGCTTTTCTACTTCACTTTTCTTTGAAATCTCATCTCTCTCATTTTATTACTTTCAATTATGATCTTAGACTCTTTTACTTGCTTTTCTACTTCACTTTTCTTTGAAATCTCATCTCTCTCATTTTATTACTTTCAATTATGATCTTCAGACTCTTTTACTTGCTTTTCTACTTCACTTTTCTTTGAAATCTCATCTCTCTCATTTTATTACTTTCAATTATGATCTTAGACTCTTTTACTTGCTTTTCTACTTCACTTTTCTTTGAAATCTCGGCTCTCTCATTTTATTACTTTCAATTATGATCTTAGACTCTTTTACTTGCTTTTCTACTTCACTTTTCTTTGAAATCTCATCTCTCTCATTTTATTACTTTCAATTATGATCTTCAGACTCTTTTACTTGCTTTTCTACTTCACTTTTCTTTGAAATCTCATCTCTCTCATTTTATTACTTTCAATTATGATCTTCAGACTCTTTTACTTGCTTTTCTACTTCACTTTTCTTTGAAATCTCATCTCTCTCATTTTATTACTTTCAATTATGATCTTCAGACTCTTTTACTTGCTTTTCTACTTCACTTTTCTTTGAAATCTCGGCTCTCTCATTTTATTACTTTCAATTATGATCTTAGACTCTTTTACTTGCTTTTCTACTTCACTTTTCTTTGAAATCTCATCTCTCTCATTTTATTACTTTCAATTATGATCTTCAGACTCTTTTACTTGCTTTTCTACATCACTTTTCTTTGAAATCTCATCTCTCTCATTTTATTACTTTCAATTATGATCTTAGACTCTTTTACTTGCTTTTCTACTTCACTTTTCTTTGAAATCTCATCTCTCTCATTTTATTACTTTCAATTATGATCTTCAGACTCTTTTACTTGCTTTTCTACTTCACTTTTCTTTGAAATCTCATCTCTCTCATTTTATTACTTTCAATTATGATCTTCAGACTCTTTTACTTGCTTTTCTACTTCACTTTTCTTTGAAATCTCATCTCTCTCATTTTATTACTTTCAATTATGATCTTCAGACTCTTTTACTTGCTTTTCTACTTCACTTTTCTTTGAAATCTCATCTCTCTCATTTTATTACTTTCAATTATGATCTTAGACTCTTTTACTTGCTTTTCTACTTCACTTTTCTTTGAAATCTCATCTCTCTCATTTTATTACTTTCAATTATGATCTTCAGACTCTTTTACTTGCTTTTCTACATCACTTTTCTTTGAAATCTCGGCTCTCTCATTTTATTACTTTCAATTATGATCTTAGACTCTTTTACTTGCTTTTCTACTTCACTTTTCTTTGAAATCTCATCTCTCTCATTTTATTACTTTCAATTGTGATCTTAGACTCTTTTACTTGCTTTTCTACTTCACTTTTCTTTGAAATCTCGGCTCTCTCATTTTATTACTTTCAATTATGATCTTAGACTCTTTTACTTGCTTTTCTACTTCACTTTTCTTTGAAATCTCATCTCTCTCATTTTATTACTTTCAATTATGATCTTAGACTCTTTTACTTGCTTTTCTACTTCACTTTTCTTTGAAATCTCATCTCTCTCATTTTATTACTTTCAATTATGATCTTAGACTCTTTTACTTGCTTTTCTACATCACTTTTCTTTGAAATCTCATCTCTCTCATTTTATTACTTTCAATTATGATCTTAGACTCTTTTACTTGCTTTTCTACTTCACTTTTCTTTGAAATCTCATCTCTCTCATTTTATTACTTTCAATTATGATCTTAGACTCTTTTACTTGCTTTTCTACTTCACTTTTCTTTGAAATCTCATCTCTCTCATTTTATTACTTTCAATTATGATCTTCAGACTCTTTTACTTGCTTTTCTACTTCACTTTTCTTTGAAATCTCATCTCTCTCATTTTATTACTTTCAATTATGATCTTCAGACTCTTTTACTTGCTTTTCTACTTCACTTTTCTTTGAAATCTCATCTCTCTCATTTTATTACTTTCAATTATGATCTTCAGACTCTTTTACTTGCTTTTCTACTTCACTTTTCTTTGAAATCTCATCTCTCTCATTTTATTACTTTCAATTATGATCTTCAGACTCTTTTACTTGCTTTTCTACTTCACTTTTCTTTGAAATCTCATCTCTCTCATTTTATTACTTTCAATTATGATCTTCAGACTCTTTTACTTGCTTTTCTACTTCACTTTTCTTTGAAATCTCGGCTCTCTCATTTTATTACTTTCAATTATGATCTTAGACTCTTTTACTTGCTTTTCTACTTCACTTTTCTTTGAAATCTCATCTCTCTCATTTTATTACTTTCAATTATGATCTTCAGACTCTTTTACTTGCTTTTCTACATCACTTTTCTTTGAAATCTCGGCTCTCTCATTTTATTACTTTCAATTATGATCTTAGACTCTTTTACTTGCTTTTCTACTTCACTTTTCTTTGAAATCTCATCTCTCTCATTTTATTACTTTCAATTGTGATCTTAGACTCTTTTACTTGCTTTTCTACTTCACTTTTCTTTGAAATCTCGGCTCTCTCATTTTATTACTTTCAATTATGATCTTAGACTCTTTTACTTGCTTTTCTACTTCACTTTTCTTTGAAATCTCATCTCTCTCATTTTATTACTTTCAATTATGATCTTCAGACTCTTTTACTTGCTTTTCTACTTCACTTTTCTTTGAAATCTCATCTCTCTCATTTTATTACTTTCAATTATGATCTTCAGACTCTTTTACTTGCTTTTCTACTTCACTTTTCTTTGAAATCTCATCTCTCTCATTTTATTACTTTCAATTATGATCTTCAGACTCTTTTACTTGCTTTTCTACTTCACTTTTCTTTGAAATCTCATCTCTCTCATTTTATTACTTTCAATTATGATCTTCAGACTCTTTTACTTGCTTTTCTACTTCACTTTTCTTTGAAATCTCATCTCTCTCATTTTATTACTTTCAATTATGATCTTCAGACTCTTTTACTTGCTTTTCTACTTCACTTTTCTTTGAAATCTCATCTCTCTCATTTTATTACTTTCAATTATGATCTTCAGACTCTTTTACTTGCTTTTCTACTTCACTTTTCTTTGAAATCTCGGCTCTCTCATTTTATTACTTTCAATTATGATCTTAGACTCTTTTACTTGCTTTTCTACTTCACTTTTCTTTGAAATCTCATCTCTCTCATTTTATTACTTTCAATTATGATCTTCAGACTCTTTTACTTGCTTTTCTACTTCACTTTTCTTTGAAATCTCATCTCTCTCATTTTATTACTTTCAATTATGATCTTCAGACTCTTTTACTTGCTTTTCTACTTCACTTTTCTTTGAAATCTCATCTCTCTCATTTTATTACTTTCAATTATGATCTTCAGACTCTTTTACTTGCTTTTCTACATCACTTTTCTTTGAAATCTCGGCTCTCTCATTTTATTACTTTCAATTATGATCTTAGACTCTTTTACTTGCTTTTCTACTTCACTTTTCTTTGAAATCTCATCTCTCTCATTTTATTACTTTCAATTATGATCTTAGACTCTTTTACTTGCTTTTCTACTTCACTTTTCTTTGAAATCTCGGCTCTCTCATTTTATTACTTTCAATTATGATCTTAGACTCTTTTACTTGCTTTTCTACTTCACTTTTCTTTGAAATCTCATCTCTCTCATTTTATTACTTTCAATTGTGATCTTCAGACTCTTTTACTTGCTTTTCTACTTCACTTTTCTTTGAAATCTCATCTCTCTCATTTTATTACTTTCAATTATGATCTTCAGACTCTTTTACTTGCTTTTCTACATCACTTTTCTTTGAAATCTCGGCTCTCTCATTTTATTACTTTCAATTATGATCTTAGACTCTTTTACTTGCTTTTCTACTTCACTTTTCTTTGAAATCTCATCTCTCTCATTTTATTACTTTCAATTGTGATCTTAGACTCTTTTACTTGCTTTTCTACTTCACTTTTCTTTGAAATCTCATCTCTCTCATTTTATTACTTTCAATTATGATCTTCAGACTCTTTTACTTGCTTTTCTACTTCACTTTTCTTTGAAATCTCATCTTTCTCATTTTATTACTTTCAATTATGATCTTCAGACTCTTTTACTTGCTTTTCTACTTCACTTTTCTTTGAAATCTCATCTTTCTCATTTTATTACTTTCAATTATGATCTTAGACTCTTTTACTTGCTTTTCTACTTCACTTTTCTTTGAAATCTCATCTCTCTCATTTTATTACTTTCAATTATGATCTTAGACTCTTTTACTTGCTTTTCTACTTCACTTTTCTTTGAAATCTCATCTTCTCTCATTTTATTACTTTCAATTATGATCTTAGACTCTTTTACTTGCTTTTCTACATCACTTTTCTTTGAAATCTCATCTCTCTCGATTTATTACTTTCAATTATGATCTTAGACTCTTTTACTTGCTTTTCTACTTCACTTTTCTTTGAAATCTCGGCTCTCTCATTTTATTACTTTCAATTATGATCTTAGACTCTTTTACTTGCTTTTCTACTTCACTTTTCTTTGAAATCTCATCTCTCTCATTTTATTACTTTCAATTATGATCTTAGACTCTTTTACTTGCTTTTCTACTTCACTTTTCTTTGAAATCTCGGCTCTCTCATTTTATTACTTTCAATTGTGATCTTCAGACTCTTTTACTTGCTTTTCTACTTCACTTTTTTTGAAATCTCGGCTCTCTCATTTTATTACTTTCAATTATGATCTTAGACTCTTTTACTTGCTTTTCTACTTCACTTTTCTTTGAAATCTCATCTCTCTCATTTTATTACTTTCAATTATGATCTTAGACTCTTTTACTTGCTTTTCTACTTCACTTTTCTTTGAAATCTCATCTCTCTCATTTTATTACTTTCAATTGTGATCTTAGACTCTTTTACTTGCTTTTCTACTTCACTTTTCTTTGAAATCTCATCTCTCTCATTTTATTACTTTCAATTATGATCTTCAGACTCTTTTACTTGCTTTTCTACTTCACTTTTCTTTGAAATCTCATCTCTCTCATTTTATTACTTTCAATTGTGATCTTAGACTCTTTTACTTGCTTTTCTACTTCACTTTTCTTTGAAATCTCATCTTTCTCATTTTATTACTTTCAATTATGATCTTAGACTCTTTTACTTGCTTTTCTACTTCACTTTTCTTTGAAATCTCATCTCTCTCATTTTATTACTTTCAATTATGATCTTAGACTCTTTTACTTGCTTTTCTACTTCACTTTTCTTTGAAATCTCATCTCTCTCATTTTATTACTTTCAATTATGATCTTAGACTCTTTTACTTGCTTTTCTACTTCACTTTTCTTTGAAATCTCATCTCTCTCATTTTATTACTTTCAATTATGATTTCAGACTCTTTTACTTGCTTTTCTACTTCACTTTTCTTTGAAATCTCATCTTCTCTCATTTTATTACTTTCAATTATGATCTTCAGACTCTTTTACTTGCTTTTCTACATCACTTTTCTTTGAAATCTCATCTCTCTCGATTTATTACTTTCAATTATGATCTTAGACTCTTTTACTTGCTTTTCTACTTCACTTTTCTTTGAAATCTCGGCTCTCTCATTTTATTACTTTCAATTATGATCTTAGACTCTTTTACTTGCTTTTCTACTTCACTTTTCTTTGAAATCTCATCTCTCTCATTTTATTACTTTCAATTATGATCTTAGACTCTTTTACTTGCTTTTCTACTTCACTTTTCTTTGAAATCTCGGCTCTCTCATTTTATTACTTTCAATTGTGATCTTCAGACTCTTTTACTTGCTTTTCTACTTCACTTTTTTTGAAATCTCGGCTCTCTCATTTTATTACTTTCAATTATGATCTTAGACTCTTTTACTTGCTTTTCTACTTCACTTTTCTTTGAAATCTCATCTCTCTCATTTTATTACTTTCAATTATGATCTTAGACTCTTTTACTTGCTTTTCTACTTCACTTTTCTTTGAAATCTCATCTCTCTCATTTTATTACTTTCAATTATGATCTTAGACTCTTTTACTTGCTTTTCTACATCACTTTTCTTTGAAATCTCATCTCTCTCATTTTATTACTTTCAATTATGATCTTAGACTCTTTTACTTGCTTTTCTACTTCACTTTTCTTTGAAATCTCATCTCTCTCATTTTATTACTTTCAATTATGATCTTAGACTCTTTTACTTGCTTTTCTACTTCACTTTTCTTTGAAATCTCATCTCTCTCATTTTATTACTTTCAATTATGATCTTAGACTCTTTTACTTGCTTTTCTACTTCACTTTTCTTTGAAATCTCATCTCTCTCATTTTATTACTTTCAATTATGATCTTCAGACTCTTTTACTTGCTTTTCTACTTCACTTTTCTTTGAAATCTCATCTCTCTCATTTTATTACTTTCAATTATGATCTTAGACTCTTTTACTTGCTTTTCTACTTCACTTTTCTTTGAAATCTCATCTCTCTCATTTTATTACTTTCAATTATGATCTTAGACTCTTTTACTTGCTTTTCTACTTCACTTTTCTTTGAAATCTCGGCTCTCTCATTTTATTACTTTCAATTATGATCTTCAGACTCTTTTACTTGCTTTTCTACTTCACTTTTCTTTGAAATCTCGGCTCTCTCATTTTATTACTTTCAATTATGATCTTAGACTCTTTTACTTGCTTTTCTACTTCACTTTTCTTTGAAATCTCATCTCTCTCATTTTATTACTTTCAATTATGATCTTAGACTCTTTTACTTGCTTTTCTACTTCACTTTTCTTTGAAATCTCGCTTTTCTACTTCACTTTTCTTTGCTTTTACTTGCTTTTCTACTTCACTTTTCTTTGAAATCTCATCTCTCTCATTTTATTACTTTCAATTATGATCTTAGACTCTTTTACTTGCTTTTCTACTTCACTTTTCTTTGAAATCTCGGCTCTCTCATTTTATTACTTTCAATTATGATCTTAGACTCTTTTACTTGCTTTTCTACTTCACTTTTCTTTGATCTTCAGACTCTTTTACTTGCTTTTCTACTTCACTTTTCTTTGAAATCTCATCTCTCTCATTTTATTACTTTCAATTGTGATCTTCAGACTCTTTTACTTGCTTTTCTACTTCACTTTTCTTTGAAATCTCATCTTTCTCATTTTATTACTTTCAATTATGATCTTCAGACTCTTTTACTTGCTTTTCTACTTCACTTTTCTTTGAAATCTCGGCTCTCTCATTTTATTACTTTCAATTATGATCTTAGACTCTTTTACTTATTTTTTCTGCAAAATTTATAAGTTTACAATTTTTTTTGTTTTTTATTTTTTTAAATTAAATTTTGATAGTTTTTATTTATTTATTTTATTCATTCTTTTTGTTTTTTCTTATTTTCAATGTTTTTTTTTGCTTTTGTTTTTCTTTTATTGATATGAATGGCTTTAACATAAATTTAATTTTTTATGTTTTTTCTTACTTTTATATTATTTTTCTGTCATTTTTTTTTTTTTTTTTTTTTAATCATTAAGTTTTTTTATTAAAATTATTTATAAATATTTCTGATTTCATTTTTTTCTCGTTCAAACTGTTTTTTTTTGACAATATTATATTTTTTTTTTATTTGAATTTCTTGTTTATCATAACTAACAATTTTTTTTAAATCTTTTTAATTTAAACTCAATTTTTTTTTAGAAGTTTCGTCTTAAATTTTTCATTGATTGTAAATTTGGTACAAAAACGAATTTTGTTATTTTCCATTATTTTCGAATTTTTTAATTTCTTGTTAGAGCATTTTTTTTATATTTTCACTGCTTTAAAGCTTATTATTTTTTTTTTGGCTCGTTACTTCCCGAAAATCTTTTGTAGTGCAAAACTCTCTGCAAAATAATTCTTTAACTTTTTTTCCAAACAATTTTTTTTCTTTAAGATTTCCAAATTACATTTAAAAAAGAAATCTCAGTTCAAAATTCTAAGTTTATTCCGTCCGAAAAAAGTCTTGCAGTGTAAAAAGCTGAGCAAAAAAACAAAATTATTTTTTTCACGATTTAATGCTTTAAAAACTCTTTTTTGCCATTTTTTTGGCTCTAAAATTCGAAAAAAAAATACCAAAATACAATTCTTAAAGATTTGAATGACCAAAATCAGCAATTTATAAAATCAAAAAGATTCAAAACGAAATCAAAAAAAAATGTTCAAAAAATTTTATTTTTCCCATTTTTTTCAAAAACTTTTTTACTTTAAAATTTTTTCTCAAAAAAATTTATTCCTTTCTGACCTTATTTCAATCCCGAAATCTCCCAGTTTGTTCCGTCCCAACTCAGACCTATAGTGTAAAACGTTGAGCAAAAAAAGGCTTTCACACTTTTTCAATTTAAAGCTGCTCGTCATCTTATTTTTCCTTTTAATAAACTCTACAAATGAAATTTTAAAAAAAATTCGGAATCAAATCGAAAATTTTTTATCACAACCCGTTCAAAAAACAATTATTATAACCAAAATCAACAAAAATTTGAACACTGTATCAAAAAAAAATTTTAAGTCCAAACTAAAAAAAATTTCCAAATCCAAAATCAAAATTTTCAAATCCAATATCAAAATTTTTTAAAACCAAACTCAAAATTTTCAAATCCAAAACTAAAATTTTCAAAATCAATATCAAAAGGGATGGTCTTTATTTTTTTATTCACATTTTTTTTCAAAAACCTTTTATACTTTAAAATTTTTTCTCAAAAAAATTTATTCCTTTTTGACCCTCTACTTATCCCGAAATCCCCCAACTTGTTCCGTCCCAACTCAGCCCTATAGTGTAAAACGCTGAGCAAAAAAAGGCTTTGACACTTTTTGCCATTTTCAGGACTTCTAACTCATGAAATTTTAATCTGCTATCCTTCAAATGTAGTATTTTAAATTTTCCCTATCGTAAAAACACATTATGCATCTTAAAAGTAATAATAATAAGCTTAAAACAAACGTAAACAAATTTTATAATTAAATAAAAAATGTAATTGCACGCTGCTCGAAAATTTTCTAGTACTGTACTATAAAATTTAAAATTTTTTAACTCTAGTACTTACTTCAAAAAATTTTGTGACACTTCGAAAATTTAAAATTTTTTTAACTTTGAAACATACTCCAAAAAATTTCCAAACACTGGAAAAATTTAAAAATTTTTATCTTTGAAACATACTCCAAAAAATTTCCAAACACTGGAAAAATTTAAAAATTTTTATCTTTGAAACTTACTTCGAAAAATTTCCAAACACTAGAAAAAATTAAAAATTTTTTAACTCTAAAGCATACTCCAAAAAATTCCTAGTACTTGAAAAAATTAAAAATTTTCTAACTTTGAAACATATTCCAAAATTTTTTCTAACACTATAAGCTTTAAAAATTTCTCTAAACACTTTTTTTAAATCTAAACTTTTGCTTAAAAAAAATACTAACTTCAGAAAAGACTTTGAAAAAGAATTCTAAAACGTTGAAAAATTTTTTTTAATTTTATAACTAAAAGAAATACTTCTATAGAATTGAATAATTAACAAAATTTTATATTCTTAAATATAATATTTAAATAGTTTAAATTCATAATGATCACTTGATGTATCTCTACTTGTCCTCCACACTCATTATAGTATTAGCCATTGTGCAGTTCTAAAATTATAGTCCATAGTCTGCATATACTTTGCTCCAGTCAATCTATATAATTAATTGGTAGATTCAAACTTACCTGTTATTAGTTATTAGACTATTCTCCATTCAATATCCTTCCTATGTTTCATCTTCGGAAGACGTAATTACTAGTTGCACTTCCCCAACCTAAATAACTTGTGCTCGATACCAACCAATTGTTGTCCTTAGATAATGATAAACTTCCTGCATAGTCAAAATTGTTTAAGACACATATGCATTGTTCATTTTTGATATTTCATATTCTTATTGTCTTGTCATAAGATCCAGATAAGATAAATTTGTTGTTGTTTGAGAATATTACCGATAAGACATGAGATGTGTGTCCCGAAAAGACCTTTGTACATTATTATGTCTTCGAGTCCCATAGTCTCACCGTATAATTTAAACTTCCCGATACGATGAACTCTGAATCACTGGATATAGCCACAGCAGATACATAACTAGTGTGACCACTCATGGTCTTACAGGTACCTGTCTTGACGTCCCATAGTCTCACCGTATAATCTGCACTTCCCGATACGATGAACTCTGAATCACTGGATATAGCCACAGATCATACAGAACTAGTGTGACCACTCATGGTCTTACAGGTACCTGTCTTGACGTCCCATAGTCTCACCGTATAATCATAACTTCCCGATACGATGAACTCTGAATCACTGGATATAGCCACAGATCATACATGACTAGTGTGACCACTCATGGTCTTACAGGTACCTGTCTTGACGTCCCATAGTCTCACCGTATAATCATGACTTCCCGATACGATGAACTCTGAATCACTGGATATAGCCACAGATCATACAGAACTAGTGTGACCACTCATGGTCTTACAGGTACCTGTCTTGACGTCCCATAGTCTCACCGTATAATCTGCACTTCCCGATACGATGAAGTCATTGTTTGGTGAGATGGCAACGGATGTGACAGCTGCGGAGTGTCCAGAGTATATGTGAGGGTGTTCCGTGATTATGGATGATAGGTTAGCGTTGGAGAGGTCGCAGTTGATGAATTTTGCGTTGCTGAGATTAGCTTATGTTAAATTAGAATTAGCGAAGTTACAATTTGTGAAGGTGGTGTCCGAGAGATTAGCATTAGATAGGTCGGTGTTTGAGAAATTCTAATTGGTGAACGCGAAGTTCAAGTAGTTTAACATTGTTAGCGAGTTTGATGTTAATTATGCCACTCCCTATTGAGATTTACAAAGTTGCATAATCTAATTTAACTTGTTTGGAATTTTTTAGTCAGTTATTTATGGTAATTTTAACAAGATTTGACCTTAAGCAATTAATCCCGGTTTGTTTAACGGATTGTATTTCAACGTTGCTATATTGAAATTCTCATCTTTTATTTGGTTTAAGAACTTATTTAAATTGTCAAATGTTAGATTTGAGAAATCAGATATTACATACTTGAGTAAGTTTTATTGCTCGTTACATACTTAAATTAATTAGCTTTCATTCTTAAACTCATTTTATAGATTCACTACTCTTTACTCTATTACTTAGACTAACTCTCTTGCTTCAATAATTTATCTATCTTTTGATTATAAATCTAACTTTACTAAAGAATCTTTTAACTGAACTTATTAGTTTCGTTATTGTTAATCAATTACTTAATCTTAATTTTGTTACTGAATATTTTAAGATTCTTTATTGACTTTTTGTTCCTTGATTTAAACATTTGCCTAACCTTTTTAGTGATCTATATGCTTTGCTGCTTGACTAAGACACCTTACTACTTTGAATTGTTTCAAAAACTTTTCAACTAACTACTCTGTCTTCTTCAACGTTAAGTATTTTCCTTTGGCATTCTCTTTTAAATAGCTGAAGAGATTGAACTGACATGCTTAGATATTGCTTCGTAAAGTTTAAATGTCCATTGGCTATCTCTAATCTCTCTTAAAAATTTCTATCTCTCGCAATAATTATTAAAATTATTCTTGAGCTTGATCATTTTACCTTTATTATTATTACTATTCCATTCTTTAAGCTTAAAATTATTAAACATTATTCGCATCTTTAAGCTAAGATAAACGCTATATTAAATTCTCTAATTTACTATTGCTAATAGAAAACGAGTCTATTAAAGATTTAAATATTGACTGAACCGATAACGATTGGATATGCTTCATAAACTATGAACTTTCCGAAATAATTTCTCTCACCATAAGCTAGTAATTCTGCTTCTAAGAATATTAATCCTGTAACCACTTGAACTACTCATTGATTTTCACTTAATCAATTAATTCATTTTACTGCATTGGTATGTTTTATGGATCTGGCTCTTAAACTACATGCCCTTGTAATTATTCAGGATTGATGTTAAAAACTTAGTTATGTTTTATACATAAAATTTTTTAAATAAGCTGATAAACTGTGCTAAGACAAATTAAACATGAAATGCAGCCACATGGTAATTGCTTAGACACTCGCTTGTCTTAATCAAATTGCTCTTTACAGTTTGGACACTGATTGCTATCCATTTATAAAGATTAAAAAACAATTTAGTATATAGAAACTAATTATATTGAAATAAAAATTAATAAAATATTTTTATTATTTAAAAATTAAATTTAACATAAAAAAAATATAATATTTAAAATTTAAAAATTTTTAAGATAGCATTTTAAAAACTTAAATGTTATTATAAATAATTTAGTATTTTGAATTAAACAAAAATTTTAAATTAAAACAAAAAAAATTAAATATATAATTCCAGAAAAAACAATTCTAGAAATAAATTATGATAATCTGAAAATATTATTTTAAGAAAAAAAAAACTTTGCTATAAAAAAAAACTTGCCATACATAATGCTAATATATTAATGACTTAAATGCAAAGAGATAAAAAGTAAATTTGAATAAATAAAAATTATTAGCACTTCCTTTATGCGCAGTACTTTTATAATTAATATTTCATATTAAGAAAAATGTTTACATGTTTCTTGTTATAATTTTATTATCATAATAAGATACGTCACCTTCAATATATGGGAAATCTTCTTATTAAATATGAATCTCGACTCTTAAATTAAATGCACTTATCCTCCTATAAAAGGTCCAAATAAGCATAATTATTAAGTCATCAGTAGGCATGGAAGTAAAACGTTTATACATCTTGTGAGAATACTTAAGAAAGTTAGGGTTATCTCTTCCTAATTTGTCCACTGTTTTTTTGGGATGTCATTTATTGTGAGAGATTACTTGTTATGTAGTATACACTACACCAAATGTTCAATGGTTCTCCTGACAACTGCCTACATCCATTTTTTTTAATATAGAGATTATTATGGAAATTTAAAAAATTATAACTATCAACAAAAACATATTATAAATCAATTGATCTATGAAAATAATATTTGAAATATTCGATGAGAAATGTTTAAAATAAATAATATAACTTAAACAAAAAATGTTGGATAAAATCGAAAACATCTTTTATAAAACTCATAAATATAAGAATAAGTATGAAAATACTATACTTATAACCACGTTATCTTTTAAAAAAAAAATTCTCATTAAACTTAACACTAACTTCCCAATGAACCAGAAAAAACGAAATGAAATGCTTCTTAAAAAATAATTGAAAAGATGGTGGGAGCTGAGAATGACCTTCGTGACTAAACTTTCTGATTTTATGGCTAACAAGTTTCTGTCGCTGAGAAAATCCCTGGTCAGAGTCATTTTCCGAATGGAACACTGTCTTTGAGATTATCCGCTCTTTGTAGGGGCTTGAAGCCTGGCTGCTCATAGTGATGGAGCTCCCTAGCAGCTGTGCCTGGAGCATAACAGGATATCCCCGTTATTCCATAAAAAGATAGCGTCGGGCCTCGCAATCCGAAAGGAGTTTCCGGTCCAAAAACTTTTATAGTTGAAATTGATTAATTGCTTCTTAAATATTCGAAACTTTAATATTATATAATAAGCTTAAAATATAAAAAATAACCAAATATAACGAGAAGTCGAAGAAATTACAACTGAAAAAAAAGTACAAATATAAACAGATAGTTAAGGTAATATTTAACCTAAATTAAGAATTTATAAAGACTAATAACTGACTAAATAAAATAAAATCGAATTATTAATATTAAAATTTAAATAGGGTGGAAAGCCCTTTCCTTCGGATGTTGCTTGGAGGCCCAGCAAGGCAAATAAAAAAATGAGCACGGACGGAAGATAAATCTGAAGAAGAGAAACCAACGACAAGAGAAAGAAGATGTGACAAGCTGGAGAACTCTGAATGCCAGGAGGAAACTTTCTTCATCATAGGTCGGGGAAATATACCCGTAATCGCATATTGCATCCTATGTTTTGGAAGGAAAAATTACAGGGATGTACTGCAAGAAGAGAAAACAAGGATAGAGAGACATAAAAATTTTTTTCGACATTAAAAAAAATTAATTTAAAGAGATGCGCACCAAAGAGAGTGCTACGCGCTCTATAATTAAATTTTTTTTAAATTTAAATAAATAACAATAAAACTTTACTCCCATTAAAGAAAATTAAATACTTTTTGAAGTACTTCATAAAATCAAACCAACAACACTTAAAGCATGTAAACAAATCAGATAGAAATTAATATAAGACCACAAAAAAAAATAGAAAATAAGAAAAAATTATAAACTAAAATGACTATAATAGAGTAAAAACTGAAAAAATGATAATTAAAAAAGAAATTATCAGAAATCTTAAAAGAAAAAGAAATAAA
This sequence comes from Loxodes magnus, assembly GCA_946699065.1. Lineage (NCBI taxonomy): Eukaryota > Ciliophora > Karyorelictea > Loxodida > Loxodidae > Loxodes > Loxodes magnus. The sequence continues at coordinate 29,684 of CAMPDV010001045.1, forward strand.
CTAAATAAAAAAATTAAATTTGTTTTAGATGATAAAAGGCATATAAATCGACAACATAAGAAAGTTATAAAAGAAAAAAAAATACTAGAAGTTTAAAAGTAAAATTATAAATGCTGAAGAAAGAGTTTATGAATGAATGAATTAACCAATCAATTAATTTACGTGGTTTAACCATTGATAGTTGAACCATAAATTAAGAGAAAATCAAAAGTAAGAGTATTCTTGGAAATTATCTTATCAAACCAGAATCTTCTAAATTTTCTTTTATTTATTCTAAATTTTTCTTCCAATAGATTCATTATATCCTAAACTGAATAATTAGATTCAATCTCCATCATTAGGTCTTTTTAAAATAGTAGAATTCTATTTCTATCTATTACTTTTCCAACTTTTTTATTTGTCTTTAGATAGTTAAGTTATCAGTTAGTTTTTTCTGAGGGCATCGCAAGTTCCTTTTCACGTTTTTTAGAATTGTTATAAAGTTGCTAAATCATATTTTCATTTTTGTCCTCTTGATAAATTATTATAAATTCAAATATGCTCGTTGGATCCTGCTCTATAGTCTTTACCGTTTTTTTTCTAATAAGGAAGAAATTTTTAAATATAATTCTATTTTATTTTCTCTTATATATCTTTCAGAAAATTTTTAATGTGACAATCTATTTCTTTTCTTTTGATTACTTGTAGAGTTCGTATCAGATTTTCGAATTTGTAATTTTCTCACACTATTTCTTCAAGCCTGAGTTTAAGAAGGCTTATTTTTATTAGTTATTACTGATAATTACGTTCGTGATATTTTCTATTAACTATTCTCTTTCTCCTTTGTATTATCTGCAATCTTCTATTATATGGATCTCATCTTCCTTTCTATAATTGCAGAATTAAAATGCTTCACTCTCTATTAGATTTTTCTTTCTTTTCATTGTTTATTCTGCTCCATTACATTTGGCCCGTAGTCTAAATAAGTATCATATTTCCTGTTTTCTGCGTTTGTTGAATCTTAGATAGTTTGGTATTACTTGTATGAATTGTTCAATTAATTCACTCTAATTTTTTGCAGGTGATCATATTCTACATTCGTGTAATGAAATTTACATCATTATGGAACTTTATCGCTTTTTATCATTAATTTTCCATCTATTCCTTTTCATTTTTCTTGTATTATTATTTCGTCATTGAGCTGTAGTGCCTCCATTACCTTCCTTGAGTTATGTTTCAAATATATAGTTATTCCTCGTTGTTAATTGACATATTCATCCATCCAATGTTGATTCTTAGCTTAGGAACAATTTTCTTCTGAACATTATCATACGTTATCACATGTAATTTTGTAGTTTAAGGAAAATCAGTTCATTCTCTAGAATTTCGTTTTATGCTCAAAAAGGTCCATCTACTACAGCTCTTAATGATCTAAGCTGCATGATTTCCAATTTATTAATTAATTAATTGAAATATAATATTTTCAATATTTAAGTATAGTGAGACATAGTTGCAATAGATATAGTGTTTATTATATTTAGTGTAAGTATTTTCAGGAAATACACTTAAATTATTTTCTATTTAGTCTATAATTCTTTTTGCTGTTGGCATAAGTGTATTTATAGAGAGACATTCCATTAAGAATTTATGTTTTATTTTTTATTCCGTGAGTTTATAAAAATCCATATTATTCTAAACATGTGACATATCAAAACTATACAAATTGATACATTTCTTTATATGTTTCTAGTATGGTAAATTAAATTTAGTGTCTTTTTCTAATAAAAAGCTGTGTCCTAGTTAGGATTTTCTTTGCTGTATTATATTACTTTTTAATAAAAGTGCATTAACTTTTGGGTTACCTTATGTGTAAAAGGAAGCCAGTTTAAGTCAATAAAGCATGAATCATTGAATGTGAATTCTTAAGATCTAAACGCCTATCTTGAAATAAACCTTTACGATTTTGCTATCTTGCTTTTTATTCCTCTAATTCCAGAAATAGTAGCTCACGGAGTAATATCACTTCCATATTAAACTTTAGGCAAAATAAAAGTTCTATAAAGAATTTTGAAGCTGAGAGGGGATACTAAAATATATTTAGAAAGTATTACAGTAGCTTTTTAAATAGCTACTCTGTGTTTGGTAGCTACTTTTGTACAATGTAATTTGTAATTTTATTTTATTCCTAACTAATATCCTAAATAGTTAACTTCATCTTTTTAAGCAATTTAAATTCCATTGAACTTTAGAGTAATAGAAGGTTAGCTTTCTTTTCATTTATTTTTTTTCCAGAATTCTATTACTTCACATTTATCTACATTAATTGTAAGTTTTATTAAATCAAAAACTGTAGATGTAGCTTGTAATAATTTTTAGCCATTTTTCTAGGAAGAGGACAATTAGATTAAGTCGTCAGCAAAGGCTCGTACTACGAAAGTTTTAGATAAGATTTGAAATCCTAATTTCTTCTGATTATCTTCTAAATATCTTATAACAATATCATAGTATAAAATTACAAGTACAGATGCTTGGCTACTTCCTTATAATACTTTATTGTTATATTTAATTGTTCTTGTAAGATATCCATCAATTATAAACTTAGTCTCAACATTATCATAAAAAGATTCTAATGCCAATATTAGGTCAAAAGTAAATTAAGTCTTCTAAGATAATCAAAAAGTAATTTCCGAGATATGCTATCAAACATTTTTTCTACATCTATTAAAGTAGTAATTAATTACTTTTTAAGAGATCATCTACGATGCAAGTTTCTAATTTACTAAATATTTCAAATTTGCTAAGTAGTGGAGCGTTTATGAATAAATCCAAATTAGGCTGGATGTAAAATGTTTCGTTCATAAATATAATTTTAAAGTCGTCATGCTAGTGCTTTATCATAAATTTTAAGTAGACAGTTTAATAAAGCGATAGGTCGTCAATTACATTAATTATTTTTGTTTCCCTTTTTGAAAATCGGAAGAATGTTTATTTTTTTCATTGCATTAGGTTTTTTAAATGTTCTAAGCATGTTTTTAATGAAACTTGTAATAATTTAATGCAAATCTTAATCTCCATATTTAATAAACTCAGCTTTTAGACCCTCATTACCTGTAGCTTTATTATTTGCAAGTTAAGATATAATTTTTTTAATTTCAAATCATGTAAAAAGAGGCATATTTTATAAATGACTTAATTCCTAATTTAAGATAAAAGATTTATTTCTAAATATTCCATCTATTTTTCTATTTGAGAAGTAAAAATCTATCTTAATTATTTTCGGATGTTTATCAAAAACGTTGGTTTCTCAATTTTCAATAAATTGCTGTTTTTATTTAAAGTTAAAATTCATCTAATTAGGAATTTTTGGGTTTATTAGATTCTAAGCTTGTTTAAACATTATTTAAGACTTTTTTGTTAAGATCTTTATGTTTTTCATTAGCTTTTTATTTTTTCATTTCCAAAATTTGTGAAGATAATGCTTATAAGATTAAATTTTAAGCTAGTAAAGTTTGATAACTTCTTAATTATGACATCCATACAAAGATAATGCGTTCTAATATTCAATATTATCCATTTTTACTTGAACAAATAACATAGTAAAGTAACTTGGCAATTGATAATAGTTTTTTCTTTAATTTTAAGATCCAAGCGGAATCTCAGCATCATAACTAATAAGATTACAGATGAATTGATACTAATTTTCAACATCTTTTTAATAAAGTTACTCGAATTGATAAAATTATCCCAAAAATAGATTTTAATAATAGTTTCTCGTGTTCAGATCCTATAATTTAGAAATTTTAAAGAGTAATCATTATTGTTAATCTTATTCACTTCTTTTTAAATTATAATTAAATGTAATACTTAGTAGAAAATTATCAATATACAAACCCGAATCTTGGATAACTTTATAGTCAACGAAATCATCAGAATTTAAATGTTAAGTTGCCAAGAAGTAGTCATTACAATAGCATTAATTATTTGCTCTATGAATAAATGTATTGGACTCATAATCATTTAAAATTATTAATTGATATTTTATAAAATGGATGTCGGCCGCGTCAGACAAGATAGTAGGTAATCTGGTTCAGAGTATACTGCATTGCGAGTAATCTTGCACTAGATGCCACCACAGGGAAGGGTGGATAAGCTCCGTTGAGGCATACCTAACTTACCCCGAGATTTTTCTCTAGCAGTATGAAAGTTTGACTGACGGGCCTTCTTATTACCGACTTAATAACTTCTTTTATTTGGACCTTATAAAAGAAAGCTGAAGCATTTGACTCAAGATTTAAGAATAGATTTTAATAAGAAGATTCCCCATTTGGAGAAGCTGACATGACTCATCGGACCTCTAGAATTTTAACAAGAAACATGAGAACATTTTTCTTAATATTAAATGTTAATATTGAAAGAGCTGCGCGCCAATGAGGTGCTACGCGCTCTATAGTCATTTTATTTATTTATCTGTTAATTTTTATATTTTAATCTTTAGTTCTTTTACTTCATTTAGAAGTATTTCATTTTATTTTTCAACTTATAGAGTATCTTAAATATTCATAATATTATTTACTGTTTTTAACTGGTTAGAGAATGAATTATCAAAAGTATCTTACTATGTAGAGGATATTTTTGATACGAGTGTTGAGACTGAGGTATCAATCTAGTTTTTTTTACCTATAAATATATTTTTGAATCTTTAGAATTCTTGTTAGTTAATTTCCAGTTCTTAAGGAATTTCGAAGTAATTTTAACGGAATTCGAAGGATCTTGTTAACTGGAGATTAACTACAACTATTTAGTAAAGCTCTTAACAAGTTTATAATATGCTCTACGGATTTGAGTTGAAATTAATCAGGATCAATTTTTAGAAAGTAGTCGAGCATCTGCCTATGCACATTTAATTAGATGGCAGCTTCTTTATTTTTAGGTAAAGAAGAGTCGTCAAGATTTTAATCCCGCTATATTTAGAAATCATTAATTTGTTTATATTTCCAATTTATTTAAAGAGTTATTTCCTATAGCTTCTTCTATGAATGAAATACACTCGCTTCCATAACCAAATATTTGATTTATAAAGAATTTTATTATTATAGATGCATTATATAAAGTGATTCTTTTAAAAATTGTTAATTTGCTTAAAATTCATGCTTGGGTTTTCTGGCATTCTTAGATTCTTGACTCCAGATGTTTTTAATATGAAATATTTTCTTATATCAAATAACCTAAATACTTAATCTCCTTCACTTTCTCTATTACTATACCTCTTATTGTGATTATCTCTTAATTTTGTCATGCATTAACATTTCATACCATTCATTTTGTTTTGTCCGCAATTTATAAATTATAGAGTTATGATCATTATTATAGTATATCAGTCATATCTTCTAGTTAATCTGGATGAACTAATAGTACAATATCATCATCATATGCTAGGGTGCCTACATATCTTACTTCTGTACCTATTCAATTTAGTTTGTGTTGTAATAAAAACTTCTTTTTACTTTAGTTCATTCAATAACACATTTAATATTATATTATATTGAATAATCTTGGGGGAGCAGACACATCCTTATTTTACTTCGTTTAAAGTTTCAAATTCTTCAGAGATAAGATCTCTTATTCTTAATCTTATTCTCTCCTCTTTATATATGTCAGCTAGAAATTTATTTCTCCTTGCTTTACTAAGATCTTATTCAGTATTTTTATAAATCTGATCTAATTACTGAATCATATGCTTTTTAAAATAAATAAAAAAGAAGATAGTCTCTTGATTGTTACAATATAGAAATTCGAATAATGTTCTTAGATTTAATATTTGATGAGAGCATATCTTACATGATTTATATCCGTTATGCAATTCATCATAACATCTTTACAAGTAAAAATTGATTTATTTCAATAGTTTGAGATCTATGATTTTATAAAGGTGAATCATAATTAATATGGAAAGGTAGATATAGAATCATCTGTGTTTTTTTCTTTGTGTAGCATTTTAATGTAGAATTCTTATGTGCTTTGTATTTTCCGCCATTGAATTATTCTTTATAAATTTTCAAATAGTTTTATTAAAAAAATACTACGGTTTTAATAAACCTCATGAAAACTAATTCTGGTCCAGCATTTCATAAGCTTATTTTTTACAGAAATTTTTTATGCTTTAAAATCAAAAAATTAACATATTTTCAAAATAATCCTATGAAAGATATTAAGAATTTCAGAATGCAAAAAAATTTTAAAACATCATCTATATCTTGGTATTTTATATTTTTTAAGTATTATAGCAAAAAATTCTTATGTCCTTTGAAAACACGATCTTCTACTTAAAATTTGTAAAAATTTTTGAGGTAGATAGTCAATAAAAAAATTTATACTCTTTTCAAAGAATTAACTTCTATTTATCAAATAAACTTAAGAATACTTTAAAAAAAATTAAAGATAGATATTCAGACCAAAACAAAAAAATGTAATTTGTTCAATCTTTATGAATTAAATAAAAAACTACTTAAAGAAAAGGAGAAAATAATCTAAAAAATTAAAAATAAATTTGTTTTTTCTAAAGACAAAAGATATACATAACTAGTGTGACCACTCATGGTCTTACAGGTACCTGTCTTGACGTCCCATAGTATCACCGTATAATCTGCACTTCCCGATACGATGAACTATGAATCACTGGATATAGCCACAGCATATACCTATCCTGTGTGACCACTCATGGTCTTACAGGTACCTGTCTTGACGTCCCATAGTCTCACCGTATAATCATGACTTCCCGATACGATGAACTCTGAATCACTGGATATAGCCACAGATCATACAGAACTAGTGTGACCACTCATGGTCTTACAGGTACCTGTCTTGACGTCCCATAGTCTCACCGTCTAATCATGACTTCCCGATACGATGAACTCTGAATCACTGGATATAGCCACAGATCATACACAACTAGTGTGACCACTCATGGTCTTACAGGTACCTGTCTTGACGTCCCATAGTCTCACCGTATAATCATGACTTCCCGATACGATGAACTATGAATCACTGGATATAGCCACAGCATATACCTAACCTGTGTGACCACTCATGGTCTTACAGGTACCTGTCTTGACGTTCCATAGTCTCACCGTCTTATCATCACTTCCCGATACGATGAACTCTGAATCACTGGATATAGCCACAGCATATACATAACTAGTGTGACCACTCATGGTCTTACAGGTACCTGTCTTGACGTCCCATAGTCTCATCGTATAATCTGCACTTCCCGATACGATGAACTCTGAATCACTGGATATAGCCACAGATCATACAGAACTAGTGTGACCACTCATGGTCTTACAGGTACCTGTCTTGACGTCCCATAGTCTCACCGTCTAATCATGACTTCACGATACGATGAACTCTGAATCACGGATATAGCCACAGATCATACAGAACTAGTGTGACCACTCATGGTCTTACAGGTACCTGTCTTGACGTCCCATAGTCTCACCGTATAATCTGCACTTCCCGATACGATGAACTCTGAATCACTGGATATAGCCACAGATCATACAGAACTAGTGTGAACACTCATGGTCTTACAGGTACCTGTCTTGACGTCCCATAGTCTCACCGGATAATCATGACTTCCCGATACGATGAACTCTGAATCACTGGATATAGCCACAGATCATACAGAACTAGTGTGACCACTCATGGTCTTACAGGTACCTGTCTTGACGTCCCATATTCTCACCGTCTAATCTGCACTTCCCGATACGATGAACTCTGAATCACTGGATATAGCCACAGCAGATATATAACTAGTGTGACCACTCCTGGTCTTACAGGTACCTGTCTTGACGTCCCATAGTCTCACCGTATAATCTGCACTTCCCGATACGATGAACTCTGAATCACTGGATATAGCCACAGATCATACAGAACTAGTGTGACCACTCATGGTCTTACAGGTACCTGTCTTGACGTCCCATAGTCTCACCGTATAATCATAACTTCCCGATACGATGAACTCTGAATCACTGGATATAGCCACAGATCATACATGACTAGTGTGACCACTCATGGTCTTACAGGTACCTGTCTTGACGTCCCATAGTCTCACCGTATAATCATGACTTCCCGATACGATGAACTCTGAATCACTGGATATAGCCACAGCATATACCTAACCTGTGTGACCACTCATGGTCTTACAGGTACCTGTCTTGACGTCCCATAGTCTCATCGTATAATCTGCACTTCCCGATACGATGAACTCTGAATCACTGGATATAGCCACAGCATATACCTAACCTGTGTGACCACACATGGTCTTACAGGTACCTGTCTTGACGTCCCATAGTCTCATCGTATAATCTGCACTTCCCGATACGATGAACTATAAATCACTGGATATAGCCACAGATCATACATGACTAGTGAGACCACTCATGGTCTTACAGGTACCTGTCTTGACGTCCCATAGTCTCACCGTATAATCATGACTTCCCGATACGATGAACTCTGAATCACTGGATATAGCCACAGATCATACAGAACTAGTGTGACCACTCATGGTCTTACAGGTACCTGTCTTGACGTCCCATAGTCTCACCGTCTAATCATGACTTCCCGATACGATGAACTCTGAATCACTGGATATAGCCACAGATCATACACAACTAGTGTGACCACTCATGGTCTTACAGGTACCTGTCTTGACGTCCCATAGTCTCACCGTCTTATCTACACTTCCCGATACGATGAACTCTGAATCACTGGATATAGCCACAGCATATACCTAACCTGTGTGACCACTCATGGTCTTACAGGTACCTGTCTTGACGTCCCATAGTCTCACCGTCTTATCTACACTTCCCGATACGATGAACTCTGAATCACTGGATATAGCCACAGATCATACAGAACTAGTGTGACCACTCATGGTCTTACAGGTACCTGTCTTGACGTCCCATAGTCTCACCGTATAATCATGACTTCCCGATACGATGAACTCTGAATCACTGGATATAGCCACAGCATATACATAACTAGTGTGACCACTCATGGTCTTACAGGTACCTGTCTTGACGTCCCATAGTCTCACCGTATAATCATGACTTCCCGATACGATGAACTCTGAATCACTGGATATAGCCACAGATAATACATAATCTGTGTGACCACTCATGGTCTTACAGGTACCTGTCTTGACGTCCCATAGTCTCACCGTATAATCATGACTTCCCGATACGATGAACTCTGAATCACTGGATATAGCCACAGCAGATACATAACTAGTGTGACCACTCATGGTCTTACAGGTACCTGTCTTGACGTCCCATAGTCTCACCGTATAATCATGACTTCCCGATACGATGAACTCTGAATCACTGGATATAGCCACAGCATATACCTAACCTGTGTGACCACACATGGTCTTACAGGTACCTGTCTTGACGTCCCATAGTCTCACCGTCTAATCATGACTTCCCGATACGATGAACTCTGAATCACTGGATACAGCCACAGATCATACAGAACTAGTGTGACCACTCATGGTCTTACAGGTACCTGTCTTGACGTCCCATAGTCTCACCGTATAATCATGACTTCCCGATACGATGAACTCTGAATCACTGGATATAGCCACAGCATATACATAACTAGTGTGACCACTCATGGTCTTACAGGTACCTGTCTTGACGTCCCATAGTCTCACCGTCTTATCTACACTTCCCGATACGATGAACTCTGAATCACTGGATATAGCCACAGATCATACAGAACTAGTGTGACCACTCATGGTCTTACAGGTACCTGTCTTGACGTCCCATAGTCTCACCGTCTTATCTACACTTCCCGATACGATGAACTCTGAATCACTGGATATAGCCACAGATCATACAGAACTAGTGTGACCACTCATGGTCTTACAGGTACCTGTCTTGACGTCCCATAGTCTCACCGTATAATCTGCACTTCCCGATACGATGAACTCTGAATCACTGGATATAGCCACAGCAGATATATAAATAGTGTGACCACTCATGGTCTTACAGGTACCTGTCTTGACGTCCCATAGTCTCACCGTCTAATCATGACTTCCCGATACGATGAACTCTGAATCACTGGATATAGCCACAGATCATACAGAACTAGTGTGACCACTCATGGTCTTACAGGTACCTGTCTTGACGTCCCATAGTCTCACCGTCTAATCATGACTTCCCGATACGATGAACTCTGAATCACTGGATATAGCCACAGATCATACATGACTAGTGTGACCACTCATGGTCTTACAGGTACCTGTCTTGACGTCCCATAGTCTCATCGTATAATCTGCACTTCCCGATACGATGAACTCTGAATCACTGGATATAGCCACAGATCATACCTAATTTGTGTGACCACTCATGGTCTTACAGGTACCTGTCTTGACGTCCCATAGTCTCACCGTATAATCTGCACTTCCCGATACGATGAACTCTGAATCACTGGATATAGCCACAGATAATACATAATCTGTGTGACCACTCATGGTCTTACAGGTACCTGTCTTGACGTCCCATAGTCTCACCGTATAATCATGACTTCCCGATACGATGAACTCTGAATCACTGGATATAGCCACAGCAGATACATAACTAGTGTGACCACTCATGGTCTTACAGGTACCTGTCTTGACGTCCCATAGTCTCACCGTATAATCATAACTTCCCGATACGATGAACTCTGAATCACTGGATATAGCCACAGATCATACAGAACTAGTGTGACCACTCATGGTCTTACAGGTACCTGTCTTGACGTCCCATAGTCTCACCGTCTAATCATGACTTCCCGATACGATGAACTCTGAATCACTGGATACAGCCACAGATCATACAGAACTAGTGTGACCACTCATGGTCTTACAGGTACCTGTCTTGACGTCCCATAGTCTCACCGTATAATCTGCACTTCCCGATACGATGAACTCTGAATCACTGGATATAGCCACAGATCATACAGAACTAGTGTGACCACTCATGGTCTTACAGGTACCTGTCTTGACGTCCCATAGTCTCACCGTCTTATCTACACTTCCCGATACGATGAACTCTGAATCACTGGATATAGCCACAGCAGATACATAACTAGTGTGACCACTCATGGTCTTACAGGTACCTGTCTTGACGTCCCATAGTCTCACCGTCTTATCTACACTTCCCGATACGATGAACTCTGAATCACTGGATATAGCCACAGATCATACAGAACTAGTGTGACCACTCATGGTCTTACAGGTACCTGTCTTGACGTCCCATAGTCTCACCGTATAATCTGCACTTCCCGATACGATGAACTCTGAATCACTGGATATAGCCACAGCAGATATATAAATAGTGTGACCACTCATGGTCTTACAGGTACCTGTCTTGACGTCCCATAGTCTCACCGTCTAATCATGACTTCCCGATACGATGAACTCTGAATCACTGGATATAGCCACAGATCATACAGAACTAGTGTGACCACTCATGGTCTTACAGGTACCTGTCTTGACGTCCCATAGTCTCACCGTATAATTTAAACTTCCCGATACGATGAACTCTGAATCACTGGATATAGCCACAGCAGATACATAGTGTGTGTGACCACTCATGGTCTTACAGGTACCTGTCTTGACGTCCCATAGTCTCACCGTCTAATCATGACTTCCCGATACGATGAACTCTGAATCACTGGATATAGCCACAGATCATACATGACTAGTGTGACCACTCATGGTCTTACAGGTACCTGTCTTGACGTCCCATAGTCTCACCGTATAATCATGACTTCCCGATACGATGAACTCTGAATCACTGGATATAGCCACAGATCATACAGAACTAGTGTGACCACTCATGGTCTTACAGGTACCTGTCTTGACGTCCCATAGTCTCACCGTATAATCTGCACTTCCCGATACGATGAACTCTGAATCACTGGATATAGCCACAGCAGATATATAAATAGTGTGACCACTCATGGTCTTACAGGTACCTGTCTTGACGTCCCATAGTCTCACCGTCTAATCATGACTTCCCGATACGATGAACTCTGAATCACTGGATATAGCCACAGATCATACAGAACTAGTGTGACCACTCATGGTCTTACAGGTACCTGTCTTGACGTCCCATAGTCTCACCGTCTAATCATGACTTCCCGATACGATGAACTCTGAATCACTGGATATAGCCACAGCAGATATATAACTAGTGTGACCACTCCTGGTCTTACAGGTACCTGTCTTGACGTCCCATAGTCTCACCGTCTAATCATAACTTCCCGATACGATGAACTATAAATCACTGGATATAGCCACAGCATATACATAACTAGTGTGACCACTCATGGTCTTACAGGTACCTGTCTTGACGTCCCATAGTCTCACCGTATAATCTGCACTTCCCGATACGATGAACTCTGAATCACTGGATATAGCCACAGCATATACATAACTAGTGTGACCACTCATGGTCTTACAGGTACCTGTCTTGACGTCCCATAGTCTCACCGTATAATCATAACTTCCCGATACGATGAACTCTGAATCACTGGATATAGCCACAGCAGATACATAACTAGTGTGACCACTCATGGTCTTACAGGTACCTGTCTTGACGTCCCATAGTCTCACCGTCTAATCATGACTTCCCGATACGATGAACTCTGAATCACTGGATATAGCCACAGCAGATACATAACTAGTGTGACCACTCATGGTCTTACAGGTACCTGTCTTGACGTCCCATAGTCTCACCTTCTTATCGACACTTCCCGATACGATGAACTCTGAATCACTGGATATAGCCACAGCATATACCTAACCTGTGTGACCACTCATGGTCTTACAGGTACCTGTCTTGACGTCCCATAGTCTCATCGTATAATCTGCACTTCCCGATACGATGAACTCTGAATCACTGGATATAGCCACAGCAAATACCTAACCTGTGTGACCACTCATGGTCTTACAGGTACCTGTCTTGACGTCCCATAGTCTCACCGTATAATCATGACTTCCCGATACGATGAACTCTGAATCACTGGATATAGCCACAGCAGATACATAACTAGTGTGACCACTCATGGTCTTACAGGTACCTGTCTTGACGTTCCATAGTCTCACCGTATTATCTCTACTTCCCGATACGATGAACTCTGAATCACTGGATATAGTCACAGCAGATACATAACTAGTGTGACCACTCATGGTCTTACAGGTACCTGTCTTGACGTCCCATAGTCTCACCGTCTAATCATGACTTCCCGATACGATGAACTATAAATCACTGGATATAGCCACAGATCATACATGACTAGTGAGACCACTCATGGTCTTACAGGTACCTGTCTTGACGTCCCATAGTCTCACCGTATAATCTGCACTTCCCGATACGATGAACTCTGAATCACTGGATATAGCCACAGATCATACAGAACTAGTGTGACCACTCATGGTCTTACAGGTACCTGTCTTGACGTCCCATAGTCTCACCGTATAATCATAACTTCCCGATACGATGAACTCTGAATCACTGGATATAGCCACAGCAGATACATAACTAGTGTGACCACTCATGGTCTTACAGGTACCTGTCTTGACGTCCCATAGTCTCATCGTATAATCTGCACTTCCCGATACGATGAACTCTGAATCACTGGATATAGCCACAGCATATACCTAACCTGTGTGACCACTCATGGTCTTACAGGTACCTGTCTTGACGTCCCATAGTCTCACCGTATAATCATGACTTCCCGATACGATGAACTCTGAATCACTGGATATAGCCACAGCATATACATAACTAGTGTGACCACTCATGGTCTTACAGGTACCTGTCTTGACGTCCCATAGTCTCACCGTATAATCATGACTTCCCGATACGATGAACTCTGAATCACTGGATATAGCCACAGATCATACATGACTAGTGTGACCACTCATGGTCTTACAGGTACCTGTCTTGACGTCCCATAGTCTCACCGTATAATCTGCACTTCCCGATACGATGAACTCTGAATCACTGGATATAGCCACAGCATATACCTAACCTGTGTGACCACTCATGGTCTTACAGGTACCTGTCTTGACGTCCCATAGTCTCATCGTATAATCTGCACTTCCCGATACGATGAACTCTGAATCACTGGATATAGCCACAGCATATACCTAACCTGTGTGACCACTCATGGTCTTACAGGTACCTGTCTTGACGTCCCATAGTCTCACCGTATAATCTGCACTTCCCGATACGATGAACTCTGAATCACTGGATATAGCCACAGCAGATACACAACTAGTGTGACCACTCATGGTCTTACAGGTACCTGTCTTGACGTCCCATAGTCTCACCGTATAATCTGCACTTCCCGATACGATGAACTCTGAATCACTGGATATAGCCACAGCATATACATAACTAGTGTGACCACTCATGGTCTTACAGGTACCTGTCTTGACGTCCCATAGTCTCACCGTATAATCTGCACTTCCCGATACGATGAACTCTGAATCACTGGATATAGCCACAGATCATACCTAATTTGTGTGACCACTCATGGTCTTACAGGTACCTGTCTTGACGTCCCATAGTCTCACCGTATAATCTGCACTTCCCGATACGATGAACTCTGAATCACTGGATATAGCCACAGATCATACATGACTAGTGTGACCACTCATGGTCTTACAGGTACCTGTCTTGACGTCCCATAGTCTCACCGTATAATCATGACTTCCCGATACGATGAACTCTGAATCACTGGATATAGCCACAGCATATACCTAACCTGTGTGACCACTCATGGTCTTACAGGTACCTGTCTTGACGTCCCATAGTCTCACCGTATAATCTGCACTTCCCGATACGATGAACTCTGAATCACTGGATATAGCCACAGATCATACATGACTAGTGTGACCACTCATGGTCTTACAGGTACCTGTCTTGACGTCCCATAGTCTCACCGTATAATCTGCACTTCCCGATACGATGAACTCTGAATCACTGGATATAGCCACAGCATATACCTAACCTGTGTGACCACTCATGGTCTTACAGGTACCTGTCTTGACGTCCCATAGTCTCACCGTATAATCTGCACTTCCCGATACGATGAACTCTGAATCACTGGATATAGCCACAGCATATACATAACTAGTGTGACCACTCATGGTCTTACAGGTACCTGTCTTGACGTCCCATAGTCTCACCGTATAATCTGCACTTCCCGATACGATGAACTCTGAATCACTGGATATAGCCACAGCAGATACATAACTAGTGTGACCACTCATGGTCTTACAGGTACCTGTCTTGACGTCCCATAGTCTCACCGTATAATCTGCACTTCCCGATACGATGAACTCTGAATCACTGGATATAGCCACAGCATATACATAACTAGTGTGACCACTCATGGTCTTACAGGTACCTGTCTTGACGTTCCATAGTCTCACCGTATTATCTCTACTTCCCGATACGATGAACTCTGAATCACTGGATATAGCCACAGCATATACATAACTAGTGTGACCACTCATGGTCTTACAGGTACCTGTCTTGACGTCCCATAGTCTCACCGTATAATCATGACTTCCCGATACGATGAACTCTGAATCACTGGATATAGCCACAGCAGATACATATCTAGTGTGACCACTCATGGTCTTACAGGTACCTGTCTTGACGTCCCATAGTCTCACCTTCTTATCGACACTTCCCGATACGATGAACTCTGAATCACTGGATATAGCCACAGCATATACCTAACCTGTGTGACCACTCATGGTCTTACAGGTACCTGTCTTGACGTCCCATAGTCTCATCGTATAATCTGCACTTCCCGATACGATGAACTCTGAATCACTGGATATAGCCACAGCAAATACCTAACCTGTGTGACCACTCATGGTCTTACAGGTACCTGTCTTGACGTCCCATAGTCTCACCGTATAATCATGACTTCCCGATACGATGAACTCTGAATCACTGGATATAGCCACAGCATATACCTAACCTGTGTGACCACTCATGGTCTTACAGGTACCTGTCTTGACGTCCCATAGTCTCATCGTATAATCTGCACTTCCCGATACGATGAACTCTGAATCACTGGATATAGCCACAGCAAATACCTAACCTGTGTGACCACTCATGGTCTTACAGGTACCTGTCTTGACGTTCCATAGTCTCACCGTCTCATCTCAACTTCCCGATACGATGAACTATAAATCACTGGATATAGCCACAGCAGATACACAACTAGTGTGACCACTCATGGTCTTACAGGTACCTGTCTTGACGTCCCATAGTCTCACCGTATAATCTGCACTTCCCGATACGATGAACTCTGAATCACTGGATATAGCCACAGCATATACATAACTAGTGTGACCACTCATGGTCTTACAGGTACCTGTCTTGACGTCCCATAGTCTCACCGTATAATCTGCACTTCCCGATACGATGAACTCTGAATCACTGGATATAGCCACAGATCATACATGACTAGTGTGACCACTCATGGTCTTACAGGTACCTGTCTTGACGTCCCATAGTCTCACCGTATAATCTGCACTTCCCGATACGATGAACTCTGAATCACTGGATATAGCCACAGATCATACCTAATTTGTGTGACCACTCATGGTCTTACAGGTACCTGTCTTGACGTCCCATAGTCTCACCGTATAATCATGACTTCCCGATACGATGAACTCTGAATCACTGGATATAGCCACAGATCATACATGACTAGTGTGACCACTCATGGTCTTACAGGTACCTGTCTTGACGTCCCATAGTCTCACCGTATAATCATGACTTCCCGATACGATGAACTCTGAATCACTGGATATAGCCACAGATCATACACAACTAGTGTGACCACTCATGGTCTTACAGGTACCTGTCTTGACGTCCCATAGTCTCACCGTATAATCTGCACTTCCCGATACGATGAACTCTGAATCACTGGATATAGCCACAGCAGATACATAACTAGTGTGACCACTCATGGTCTTACAGGTACCTGTCTTGACGTCCCATAGTCTCATCGTATAATCTGCACTTCCCGATACGATGAACTCTGAATCACTGGATATAGCCACAGCATATACCTAACCTGTGTGACCACTCATGGTCTTACAGGTACCTGTCTTGACGTCCCATAGTCTCACCGTATAATCTGCACTTCCCGATACGATGAACTCTGAATCACTGGATATAGCCACAGCAGATACACAACTAGTGTGACCACTCATGGTCTTACAGGTACCTGTCTTGACGTCCCATAGTCTCACCGTATAATCTGCACTTCCCGATACGATGAACTCTGAATCACTGGATATAGCCACAGCATATACATAACTAGTGTGACCACTCATGGTCTTACAGGTACCTGTCTTGACGTCCCATAGTCTCACCGTATAATCTGCACTTCCCGATACGATGAACTCTGAATCACTGGATATAGCCACAGATCATACCTAATTTGTGTGACCACTCATGGTCTTACAGGTACCTGTCTTGACGTCCCATAGTCTCACCGTATAATCTGCACTTCCCGATACGATGAACTCTGAATCACTGGATATAGCCACAGATCATACATGACTAGTGTGACCACTCATGGTCTTACAGGTACCTGTCTTGACGTCCCATAGTCTCACCGTATAATCATGACTTCCCGATACGATGAACTCTGAATCACTGGATATAGCCACAGCATATACCTAACCTGTGTGACCACTCATGGTCTTACAGGTACCTGTCTTGACGTCCCATAGTCTCACCGTATAATCTGCACTTCCCGATACGATGAACTCTGAATCACTGGATATAGCCACAGCAGATACACAACTAGTGTGACCACTCATGGTCTTACAGGTACCTGTCTTGACGTCCCATAGTCTCACCTTCTTATCGACACTTCCCGATACGATGAACTCTGAATCACTGGATATAGCCACAGCATATACCTAACCTGTGTGACCACTCATGGTCTTACAGGTACCTGTCTTGACGTCCCATAGTCTCACCGTATAATCATGACTTCCCGATACGATGAACTCTGAATCACTGGATATAGCCACAGCATATACCTAACCTGTGTGACCACTCATGGTCTTACAGGTACCTGTCTTGACGTCCCATAGTCTCACCGTATAATCATGACTTCCCGATACGATGAACTCTGAATCACTGGATATAGCCACAGCAAATACCTAACTAGTGTGACCACTCATGGTCTTACAGGTACCTGTCTTGACGTTCCATAGTCTCACCGTCTCATCTCAACTTCCCGATACGATGAACTATAAATCACTGGATATAGCCACAGATCATACATGACTAGTGAGACCACTCATGGTCTTACAGGTACCTGTCTTGACGTCCCATAGTCTCACCGTATAATCATGACTTCCCGATACGATGAACTCTGAATCACTGGATATAGCCACAGCATATACATAACTAGTGTGACCACTCATGGTCTTACAGGTACCTGTCTTGACGTCCCATAGTCTCACCGTATAATCATGACTTCCCGATACGATGAACTCTGAATCACTGGATATAGCCACAGATCATACATGACTAGTGTGACCACTCATGGTCTTACAGGTACCTGTCTTGACGTCCCATAGTCTCACCGTATAATCTGCACTTCCCGATACGATGAACTCTGAATCACTGGATATAGCCACAGCAGATACACAACTAGTGTGACCACTCATGGTCTTACAGGTACCTGTCTTGACGTCCCATAGTCTCACCGTATAATCTGCACTTCCCGATACGATGAACTCTGAATCACTGGATATAGCCACAGCATATACATAACTAGTGTGACCACTCATGGTCTTACAGGTACCTGTCTTGACGTCCCATAGTCTCACCGTATAATCTGCACTTCCCGATACGATGAACTCTGAATCACTGGATATAGCCACAGCAGATACATAACTAGTGTGACCACTCATGGTCTTACAGGTACCTGTCTTGACGTCCCATAGTCTCACCGTATAATCTGCACTTCCCGATACGATGAACTCTGAATCACTGGATATAGCCACAGCATATACCTAACCTGTGTGACCACTCATGGTCTTACAGGTACCTGTCTTGACGTCCCATAGTCTCACCGTATAATCATGACTTCCCGATACGATGAACTCTGAATCACTGGATATAGCCACAGCATATACCTAACCTGTGTGACCACTCATGGTCTTACAGGTACCTGTCTTGACGTCCCATAGTCTCACCGTATAATCTGCACTTCCCGATACGATGAACTCTGAATCACTGGATATAGCCACAGCAGATACATAACTAGTGTGACCACTCATGGTCTTACAGGTACCTGTCTTGACGTCCCATAGTCTCACCGTATAATCTGCACTTCCCGATACGATGAACTCTGAATCACTGGATATAGCCACAGCATATACCTAACCTGTGTGACCACTCATGGTCTTACAGGTACCTGTCTTGACGTCCCATAGTCTCACCGTATAATCATGACTTCCCGATACGATGAACTCTGAATCACTGGATATAGCCACAGATCATACCTAATTTGTGTGACCACTCATGGTCTTACAGGTACCTGTCTTGACGTCCCATAGTCTCACCGTATAATCATGACTTCCCGATACGATGAACTCTGAATCACTGGATATAGCCACAGCATATACCTAACTAGTGTGACCACTCATGGTCTTACAGGTACCTGTCTTGACGTCCCATAGTCTCACCGTATAATCTGCACTTCCCGATACGATGAACTCTGAATCACTGGATATAGCCACAGCAGATACATAACTAGTGTGACCACTCATGGTCTTACAGGTACCTGTCTTGACGTCCCATAGTCTCACCTTCTTATCGACACTTCCCGATACGATGAACTCTGAATCACTGGATATAGCCACAGCATATACCTAACCTGTGTGACCACTCATGGTCTTACAGGTACCTGTCTTGACGTCCCATAGTCTCATCGTATAATCTGCACTTCCCGATACGATGAACTCTGAATCACTGGATATAGCCACAGCAAATACCTAACCTGTGTGACCACTCATGGTCTTACAGGTACCTGTCTTGACGTCCCATAGTCTCACCGTATAATCATGACTTCCCGATACGATGAACTCTGAATCACTGGATATAGCCACAGCAGATACATAACTAGTGTGACCACTCATGGTCTTACAGGTACCTGTCTTGACGTTCCATAGTCTCACCGTATTATCTCTACTTCCCGATACGATGAACTCTGAATCACTGGATATAGCCACAGCAGATACAGAATTTGTGTGACCACTCATGGTCTTACAGGTACCTGTCTTGACGTCCCATAGTCTCACCGTATAATCATGACTTCCCGATACGATGAACTCTGAATCACTGGATATAGCCACAGCATATACCTAACCTGTGTGACCACTCATGGTCTTACAGGTACCTGTCTTGACGTCCCATAGTCTCACCGTATAATTTAAACTTCCCGATACGATGAACTCTGAATCACTGGATATAGCCACAGCAGATACATAACTAGTGTGACCACTCATGGTCTTACAGGTACCTGTCTTGACGTCCCATAGTCTCACCTTCTTATCGACACTTCCCGATACGATGAACTCTGAATCACTGGATATAGCCACAGATCATACCTAATTTGTGTGACCACTCATGGTCTTACAGGTACCTGTCTTGACGTCCCATAGTCTCATCGTATAATCTGCACTTCCCGATACGATGAACTCTGAATCACTGGATATAGCCACAGCAAATACCTAACCTGTGTGACCACTCATGGTCTTACAGGTACCTGTCTTGACGTCCCATAGTCTCACCTTCTTATCGACACTTCCCGATACGATGAACTCTGAATCACTGGATATAGCCACAGCAAATACCTAACCTGTGTGACCACTCATGGTCTTACAGGTACCTGTCTTGACGTCCCATAGTCTCACCGTATAATCTGCACTTCCCGATACGATGAACTCTGAATCACTGGATATAGCCACAGATCATACATGACTAGTGTGACCACTCATGGTCTTACAGGTACCTGTCTTGACGTCCCATAGTCTCACCGTATAATCATGACTTCCCGATACGATGAACTCTGAATCACTGGATATAGCCACAGCATATACCTAACCTGTGTGACCACTCATGGTCTTACAGGTACCTGTCTTGACGTCCCATAGTCTCACCGTATAATCTGCACTTCCCGATACGATGAACTCTGAATCACTGGATATAGCCACAGCAGATACATAACTAGTGTGACCACTCATGGTCTTACAGGTACCTGTCTTGACGTCCCATAGTCTCACCTTCTTATCGACACTTCCCGATACGATGAACTCTGAATCACTGGATATAGCCACAGCAGATACATAACTAGTGTGACCACTCATGGTCTTACAGGTACCTGTCTTGACGTCCCATAGTCTCACCTTCTTATCGACACTTCCCGATACGATGAACTCTGAATCACTGGATATAGCCACAGCAAATACCTAACCTGTGTGACCACTCATGGTCTTACAGGTACCTGTCTTGACGTCCCATAGTCTCACCGTATAATCATGACTTCCCGATACGATGAACTCTGAATCACTGGATATAGCCACAGCAGATACATAACTAGTGTGACCACTCATGGTCTTACAGGTACCTGTCTTGACGTTCCATAGTCTCACCGTATTATCTCTACTTCCCGATACGATGAACTCTGAATCACTGGATATAGCCACAGCAGATATATAAATAGTGTGACCACTCATGGTCTTACAGGTACCTGTCTTGACGTCCCATAGTCTCACCGTCTAATCATGACTTCCCGATACGATGAACTCTGAATCACTGGATATAGCCACAGATCATACAGAACTAGTGTGACCACTCATGGTCTTACAGGTACCTGTCTTGACGTCCCATAGTCTCACCGTCTAATCATGACTTCCCGATACGATGAACTCTGAATCACTGGATATAGCCACAGCAGATATATAACTAGTGTGACCACTCCTGGTCTTACAGGTACCTGTCTTGACGTCCCATAGTCTCACCGTCTAATCATAACTTCCCGATACGATGAACTATAAATCACTGGATATAGCCACAGCAGATACATAACTAGTGTGACCACTCATGGTCTTACAGGTACCTGTCTTGACGTCCCATAGTCTCACCGTATAATCTGCACTTCCCGATACGATGAACTCTGAATCACTGGATATAGCCACAGCAAATACCTAACCTGTGTGACCACTCATGGTCTTACAGGTACCTGTCTTGACGTCCCATAGTCTCACCTTCTTATCGACACTTCCCGATACGATGAACTCTGAATCACTGGATATAGCCACAGCAAATACCTAACCTGTGTGACCACTCATGGTCTTACAGGTACCTGTCTTGACGTCCCATAGTCTCACCGTATAATCTGCACTTCCCGATACGATGAACTCTGAATCACTGGATATAGCCACAGATCATACATGACTAGTGTGACCACTCATGGTCTTACAGGTACCTGTCTTGACGTCCCATAGTCTCACCTTCTTATCGACACTTCCCGATACGATGAACTCTGAATCACTGGATATAGCCACAGCAAATACCTAACCTGTGTGACCACTCATGGTCTTACAGGTACCTGTCTTGACGTCCCATAGTCTCACCGTATAATTTAAACTTCCCGATACGATGAACTCTGAATCACTGGATATAGCCACAGCAAATACCTAACCTGTGTGACCACTCATGGTCTTACAGGTACCTGTCTTGACGTCCCATAGTCTCACCGTATAATCTGCACTTCCCGATACGATGAACTCTGAATCACTGGATATAGCCACAGCAAATACCTAACCTGTGTGACCACTCATGGTCTTACAGGTACCTGTCTTGACGTCCCATAGTCTCACCTTCTTATCGACACTTCCCGATACGATGAACTCTGAATCACTGGATATAGCCACAGCAAATACCTAACCTGTGTGACCACTCATGGTCTTACAGGTACCTGTCTTGACGTTCCATAGTCTCACCGTATTATCTCTACTTCCCGATACGATGAACTCTGAATCACTGGATATAGCCACAGCAGATACAGAATTTGTGTGACCACTCATGGTCTTACAGGTACCTGTCTTGACGTCCCATAGTCTCACCGTATAATCATGACTTCCCGATACGATGAACTCTGAATCACTGGATATAGCCACAGCATATACATAACTAGTGTGACCACTCATGGTCTTACAGGTACCTGTCTTGACGTCCCATAGTCTCACCGTATAATCTGCACTTCCCGATACGATGAACTCTGAATCACTGGATATAGCCACAGCAGATACATAACTAGTGTGACCACTCATGGTCTTACAGGTACCTGTCTTGACGTCCCATAGTCTCACCGTATAATCATAACTTCCCGATACGATGAACTATAAATCACTGGATATAGCCACAGATCATACATAATCTGTGTGACCACTCATGGTCTTACAGGTACCTGTCTTGACGTTCCATAGTCTCACCGTATTATCTCTACTTCCCGATACGATGAACTCTGAATCACTGGATATAGCCACAGATCATACATGACTAGTGTGACCACTCATGGTCTTACAGGTACCTGTCTTGACGTCCCATAGTCTCACCGTATAATCATGACTTCCCGATACGATGAACTCTGAATCACTGGATATAGCCACAGCAAATACCTAACTAGTGTGACCACTCATGGTCTTACAGGTACCTGTCTTGACGTTCCATAGTCTCACCGTCTCATCTCAACTTCCCGATACGATGAACTATAAATCACTGGATATAGCCACAGATCATACATGACTAGTGAGACCACTCATGGTCTTACAGGTACCTGTCTTGACGTCCCATAGTCTCACCGTATAATCATGACTTCCCGATACGATGAACTCTGAATCACTGGATATAGCCACAGCATATACATAACTAGTGTGACCACTCATGGTCTTACAGGTACCTGTCTTGACGTCCCATAGTCTCACCGTATAATCATGACTTCCCGATACGATGAACTCTGAATCACTGGATATAGCCACAGCAGATACATAACTAGTGTGACCACTCATGGTCTTACAGGTACCTGTCTTGACGTCCCATAGTCTCACCTTCTTATCGACACTTCCCGATACGATGAACTCTGAATCACTGGATATAGCCACAGCAGATACATAACTAGTGTGACCACTCATGGTCTTACAGGTACCTGTCTTGACGTCCCATAGTCTCACCTTCTTATCGACACTTCCCGATACGATGAACTCTGAATCACTGGATATAGCCACAGCATATACCTAACCTGTGTGACCACTCATGGTCTTACAGGTACCTGTCTTGACGTCCCATAGTCTCACCGTATAATCTGCACTTCCCGATACGATGAACTCTGAATCACTGGATATAGCCACAGCAAATACCTAACCTGTGTGACCACTCATGGTCTTACAGGTACCTGTCTTGACGTCCCATAGTCTCACCGTATAATTTAAACTTCCCGATACGATGAACTCTGAATCACTGGATATAGCCACAGCATATACATAACTAGTGTGACCACTCATGGTCTTACAGGTACCTGTCTTGACGTCCCATAGTCTCACCGTATAATCATGACTTCCCGATACGATGAACTCTGAATCACTGGATATAGCCACAGATCATACATAATCTGTGTGACCACTCATGGTCTTACAGGTACCTGTCTTGACGTCCCATAGTCTCACCGTATAATCATGACTTCCCGATACGATGAACTCTGAATCACTGGATATAGCCACAGCATATACATAACTAGTGTGACCACTCATGGTCTTACAGGTACCTGTCTTGACGTCCCATAGTCTCACCGTATAATCTGCACTTCCCGATACGATGAACTATAAATCACTGGATATAGCCACAGATCATACATGACTAGTGAGACCACTCATGGTCTTACAGGTACCTGTCTTGACGTCCCATAGTCTCACTGTATAATTTAAACTTCCCGATACGATGAACTCTGAATCACTGGATATAGCCACAGCAGATACATAACTAGTGTGACCACTCATGGTCTTACAGGTACCTGTCTTGACGTCCCATAGTCTCACCGTCTCATCTCAACTTCCCGATACGATGAACTATAAATCACTGGATATAGCCACAGATCATACATGACTAGTGAGACCACTCATGGTCTTACAGGTACCTGTCTTGACGTCCCATAGTCTCACCGTATAATCATGACTTCCCGATACGATGAACTCTGAATCACTGGATATAGCCACAGCATATACCTAACTAGTGTGACCACTCATGGTCTTACAGGTACCTGTCTTGACGTCCCATAGTCTCACCGTATAATCTGCACTTCCCGATACGATGAACTCTGAATCACTGGATATAGCCACAGCAGATACATAACTAGTGTGACCACTCATGGTCTTACAGGTACCTGTCTTGACGTCCCATAGTCTCACCGTCTAATCATGACTTCCCGATACGATGAACTATAAATCACTGGATATAGCCACAGATCATACATGACTAGTGAGACCACTCATGGTCTTACA
The DNA here is from genome assembly GCA_946699065.1 of Loxodes magnus. NCBI lineage: Eukaryota > Ciliophora > Karyorelictea > Loxodida > Loxodidae > Loxodes > Loxodes magnus. The sequence goes on from CAMPDV010001045.1 coordinate 55,332, forward strand.
GGTACCTGTCTTGACGTCCCATAGTCTCACCGTATAATCATGACTTCCCGATACGATGAACTCTGAATCACTGGATATAGCCACAGCATATACATAACTAGTGTGACCACTCATGGTCTTACAGGTACCTGTCTTGACGTCCCATAGTCTCACCGTATAATCTGCACTTCCCGATACGATGAACTCTGAATCACTGGATATAGCCACAGCAGATACATAACTAGTGTGACCACTCATGGTCTTACAGGTACCTGTCTTGACGTTCCATAGTCTCACCGTATTATCTCTACTTCCCGATACGATGAACTCTGAATCACTGGATATAGCCACAGCAGATACAGAATTTGTGTGACCACTCATGGTCTTACAGGTACCTGTCTTGACGTCCCATAGTCTCACCGTCTCATCTCAACTTCCCGATACGATGAACTATAAATCACTGGATATAGCCACAGCATATACCTAACTAGTGTGACCACTCATGGTCTTACAGGTACCTGTCTTGACGTCCCATAGTCTCACCGTATAATCATGACTTCCCGATACGATGAACTCTGAATCACTGGATATAGCCACAGCATATACCTAACTAGTGTGACCACTCATGGTCTTACAGGTACCTGTCTTGACGTCCCATAGTCTCACCGTATAATCATGACTTCCCGATACGATGAACTCTGAATCACTGGATATAGCCACAGCAGATACATAACTAGTGTGACCACTCATGGTCTTACAGGTACCTGTCTTGACGTCCCATAGTCTCACCGTATAATCATGACTTCCCGATACGATGAACTCTGAATCACTGGATATAGCCACAGATCATACATGACTAGTGTGACCACTCATGGTCTTACAGGTACCTGTCTTGACGTCCCATAGTCTCACCTTCTTATCGACACTTCCCGATACGATGAACTCTGAATCACTGGATATAGCCACAGATCATACCTAATTTGTGTGACCACTCATGGTCTTACAGGTACCTGTCTTGACGTCCCATAGTCTCATCGTATAATCTGCACTTCCCGATACGATGAACTCTGAATCACTGGATATAGCCACAGCAGATACATAACTAGTGTGACCACTCATGGTCTTACAGGTACCTGTCTTGACGTCCCATAGTCTCACCTTCTTATCGACACTTCCCGATACGATGAACTCTGAATCACTGGATATAGCCACAGCATATACCTAACCTGTGTGACCACTCATGGTCTTACAGGTACCTGTCTTGACGTCCCATAGTCTCATCGTATAATCTGCACTTCCCGATACGATGAACTCTGAATCACTGGATATAGCCACAGCAAATACCTAACCTGTGTGACCACTCATGGTCTTACAGGTACCTGTCTTGACGTCCCATAGTCTCACCTTCTTATCGACACTTCCCGATACGATGAACTCTGAATCACTGGATATAGCCACAGCATATACCTAACCTGTGTGACCACTCATGGTCTTACAGGTACCTGTCTTGACGTCCCATAGTCTCATCGTATAATCTGCACTTCCCGATACGATGAACTCTGAATCACTGGATATAGCCACAGCATATACCTAACCTGTGTGACCACTCATGGTCTTACAGGTACCTGTCTTGACGTCCCATAGTCTCACCGTATAATCTGCACTTCCCGATACGATGAACTCTGAATCACTGGATATAGCCACAGATCATACATGACTAGTGTGACCACTCATGGTCTTACAGGTACCTGTCTTGACGTCCCATAGTCTCACCGTATAATCTGCACTTCCCGATACGATGAACTCTGAATCACTGGATATAGCCACAGATCATACCTAATTTGTGTGACCACTCATGGTCTTACAGGTACCTGTCTTGACGTCCCATAGTCTCACCGTATAATCTGCACTTCCCGATACGATGAACTCTGAATCACTGGATATAGCCACAGCATATACATAACTAGTGTGACCACTCATGGTCTTACAGGTACCTGTCTTGACGTCCCATAGTCTCACCGTATAATCATAACTTCCCGATACGATGAACTATAAATCACTGGATATAGCCACAGATCATACATAACTAGTGTGACCACTCATGGTCTTACAGGTACCTGTCTTGACGTTCCATAGTCTCACCGTATTATCTCTACTTCCCGATACGATGAACTCTGAATCACTGGATATAGCCACAGCATATACCTAACTAGTGTGACCACTCATGGTCTTACAGGTACCTGTCTTGACGTCCCATAGTCTCACCGTATAATCTGCACTTCCCGATACGATGAACTCTGAATCACTGGATATAGCCACAGCATATACCTAACCTGTGTGACCACTCATGGTCTTACAGGTACCTGTCTTGACGTCCCATAGTCTCACCGTATAATCTGCACTTCCCGATACGATGAACTCTGAATCACTGGATATAGCCACAGATCATACACAACTAGTGTGACCACTCATGGTCTTACAGGTACCTGTCTTGACGTCCCATAGTCTCACCGTATAATCTGCACTTCCCGATACGATGAACTCTGAATCACTGGATATAGCCACAGCAGATACACAACTAGTGTGACCACTCATGGTCTTACAGGTACCTGTCTTGACGTCCCATAGTCTCACCTTCTTATCGACACTTCCCGATACGATGAACTCTGAATCACTGGATATAGCCACAGATCATACATGACTAGTGTGACCACTCATGGTCTTACAGGTACCTGTCTTGACGTCCCATAGTCTCACCGTATAATCATAACTTCCCGATACGATGAACTATAAATCACTGGATATAGCCACAGATCATACATAATCTGTGTGACCACTCATGGTCTTACAGGTACCTGTCTTGACGTTCCATAGTCTCACCGTATTATCTCTACTTCCCGATACGATGAACTCTGAATCACTGGATATAGCCACAGCATATACCTAACTAGTGTGACCACTCATGGTCTTACAGGTACCTGTCTTGACGTCCCATAGTCTCACCGTATAATTTAAACTTCCCGATACGATGAACTCTGAATCACTGGATATAGCCACAGATCATACATGACTAGTGTGACCACTCATGGTCTTACAGGTACCTGTCTTGACGTCCCATAGTCTCACCGTATAATCATGACTTCCCGATACGATGAACTCTGAATCACTGGATATAGCCACAGCAAATACCTAACCTGTGTGACCACTCATGGTCTTACAGGTACCTGTCTTGACGTCCCATAGTCTCACCGTATAATCTGCACTTCCCGATACGATGAACTCTGAATCACTGGATATAGCCACAGATCATACATGACTAGTGTGACCACTCATGGTCTTACAGGTACCTGTCTTGACGTCCCATAGTCTCACCGTCTAATCATGACTTCCCGATACGATGAACTCTGAATCACTGGATATAGCCACAGCATATACATAACTAGTGTGACCACTCATGGTCTTACAGGTACCTGTCTTGACGTCCCATAGTCTCACCGTATAATCTGCACTTCCCGATACGATGAACTCTGAATCACTGGATATAGCCACAGCAGATACATAACTAGTGTGACCACTCATGGTCTTACAGGTACCTGTCTTGACGTCCCATAGTCTCACCGTATAATCATAACTTCCCGATACGATGAACTATAAATCACTGGATATAGCCACAGATCATACATAATCTGTGTGACCACTCATGGTCTTACAGGTACCTGTCTTGACGTTCCATAGTCTCACCGTATAATCATGACTTCCCGATACGATGAACTCTGAATCACTGGATATAGCCACAGCATATACCTAACTAGTGTGACCACTCATGGTCTTACAGGTACCTGTCTTGACGTCCCATAGTCTCACCGTATAATTTAAACTTCCCGATACGATGAACTCTGAATCACTGGATATAGCCACAGCAGATACATAGTGTGTGTGACCACTCATGGTCTTACAGGTACCTGTCTTGACGTCCCATAGTCTCACCGTCTAATCATAACTTCCCGATACGATGAACTATAAATCACTGGATATAGCCACAGATCATACATGACTAGTGAGACCACTCATGGTCTTACAGGTACCTGTCTTGACGTCCCATAGTCTCACCGTATAATCATGACTTCCCGATACGATGAACTCTGAATCACTGGATATAGCCACAGATCATACATGACTAGTGTGACCACTCATGGTCTTACAGGTACCTGTCTTGACGTCCCATAGTCTCACCGTATAATCATGACTTCCCGATACGATGAACTCTGAATCACTGGATATAGCCACAGATCATACCTAATTTGTGTGACCACTCATGGTCTTACAGGTACCTGTCTTGACGTCCCATAGTCTCACCGTCTAATCATGACTTCCCGATACGATGAACTCTGAATCACTGGATATAGCCACAGCATATACATAACTAGTGTGACCACTCATGGTCTTACAGGTACCTGTCTTGACGTCCCATAGTCTCACCGTATTATCATGACTTCCCGATACGATGAACTCTGAATCACTGGATATAGCCACAGATCATACATGACTAGTGTGACCACTCATGGTCTTACAGGTACCTGTCTTGACGTCCCATAGTCTCACCGTATAATCATAACTTCCCGATACGATGAACTATAAATCACTGGATATAGCCACAGATCATACATAATCTGTGTGACCACTCATGGTCTTACAGGTACCTGTCTTGACGTTCCATAGTCTCACCGTATTATCTCTACTTCCCGATACGATGAACTCTGAATCACTGGATATAGCCACAGCATATACCTAACTAGTGTGACCACTCATGGTCTTACAGGTACCTGTCTTGACGTCCCATAGTCTCACCGTATAATTTAAACTTCCCGATACGATGAACTCTGAATCACTGGATATAGCCACAGATCATACATGACTAGTGTGACCACTCATGGTCTTACAGGTACCTGTCTTGACGTCCCATAGTCTCACCGTCTAATCATGACTTCCCGATACGATGAACTCTGAATCACTGGATATAGCCACAGCATATACCTAACTAGTGTGACCACTCATGGTCTTACAGGTACCTGTCTTGACGTCCCATAGTCTCACCGTATAATCTGCACTTCCCGATACGATGAACTCTGAATCACTGGATATAGCCACAGCAGATACATAACTAGTGTGACCACTCATGGTCTTACAGGTACCTGTCTTGACGTCCCATAGTCTCATCGTATAATCTGCACTTCCCGATACGATGAACTCTGAATCACTGGATATAGCCACAGCATATACCTAACCTGTGTGACCACTCATGGTCTTACAGGTACCTGTCTTGACGTCCCATAGTCTCACCGTATAATCATGACTTCCCGATACGATGAACTCTGAATCACTGGATATAGCCACAGATCATACATGACTAGTGTGACCACTCATGGTCTTACAGGTACCTGTCTTGACGTCCCATAGTCTCACCGTATAATCTGCACTTCCCGATACGATGAACTCTGAATCACTGGATATAGCCACAGATCATACATGACTAGTGTGACCACTCATGGTCTTACAGGTACCTGTCTTGACGTCCCATAGTCTCACCGTATAATTTAAACTTCACGATACGATGAACTCTGAATCACTGGATATAGCCACAGCAGATACATAGTGTGTGTGACCACTCATGGTCTTACAGGTACCTGTCTTGACGTCCCATAGTCTCACCGTATAATCATGACTTCCCGATACGATGAACTCTGAATCACTGGATATAGCCACAGATCATACATGACTAGTGTGACCACTCATGGTCTTACAGGTACCTGTCTTGACGTCCCATAGTCTCACCGTATAATCATGACTTCCCGATACGATGAACTCTGAATCACTGGATATAGCCACAGCATATACCTAACCTGTGTGACCACTCATGGTCTTACAGGTACCTGTCTTGACGTCCCATAGTCTCACCGTATAATTTAAACTTCCCGATACGATGAACTCTGAATCACTGGATATAGCCACAGATCATACCTAATTTGTGTGACCACTCATGGTCTTACAGGTACCTGTCTTGACGTCCCATAGTCTCACCTTCTTATCGACACTTCCCGATACGATGAACTCTGAATCACTGGATATAGCCACAGATCATACATGACTAGTGTGACCACTCATGGTCTTACAGGTACCTGTCTTGACGTCCCATAGTCTCATCGTATAATCTGCACTTCCCGATACGATGAACTCTGAATCACTGGATATAGCCACAGCATATACCTAACCTGTGTGACCACTCATGGTCTTACAGGTACCTGTCTTGACGTCCCATAGTCTCACCGTATAATCTGCACTTCCCGATACGATGAACTCTGAATCACTGGATATAGCCACAGCAGATACCTAACTAGTGTGACCACTCATGGTCTTACAGGTACCTGTCTTGACGTCCCATAGTCTCACCGTCTAATCATGACTTCCCGATACGATGAACTCTGAATCACTGGATATAGCCACAGATCATACATGACTAGTGTGACCACTCATGGTCTTACAGGTACCTGTCTTGACGTCCCATAGTCTCACCGTATAATTTAAACTTCCCGATACGATGAACTCTGAATCACTGGATATAGCCACAGATAATACATAATCTGTGTGACCACTCATGGTCTTACAGGTACCTGTCTTGACGTCCCATAGTCTCACCGTATAATCATGACTTCCCGATACGATGAACTCTGAATCACTGGATATAGCCACAGATCATACCTAATTTGTGTGACCACTCATGGTCTTACAGGTACCTGTCTTGACGTCCCATAGTCTCACCGTATAATCATGACTTCCCGATACGATGAACTCTGAATCACTGGATATAGCCACAGATCATACATAACTAGTGTGACCACTCATGGTCTTACAGGTACCTGTCTTGACGTCCCATAGTCTCACCGTATAATCTGCACTTCCCGATACGATGAACTCTGAATCACTGGATATAGCCACAGCATATACCTAACTAGTGTGACCACTCATGGTCTTACAGGTACCTGTCTTGACGTCCCATAGTCTCACCGTATAATCTGCACTTCCCGATACGATGAACTCTGAATCACTGGATATAGCCACAGATCATACATGACTAGTGTGACCACTCATGGTCTTACAGGTACCTGTCTTGACGTCCCATAGTCTCACCGTATAATTTAAACTTCCCGATACGATGAACTCTGAATCACTGGATATAGCCACAGCAGATACATAACTAGTGTGACCACTCATGGTCTTACAGGTACCTGTCTTGACGTCCCATAGTCTCACCGTATAATCTGCACTTCCCGATACGATGAACTATAAATCACTGGATATAGCCACAGATCATACATGACTAGTGAGACCACTCATGGTCTTACAGGTACCTGTCTTGACGTCCCATAGTCTCACCGTATAATCTGCACTTCCCGATACGATGAACTCTGAATCACTGGATATAGCCACAGCATATACCTAACTAGTGTGACCACTCATGGTCTTACAGGTACCTGTCTTGACGTCCCATAGTCTCACCGTCTAATCATGACTTCCCGATACGATGAACTCTGAATCACTGGATATAGCCACAGCATATACCTAATTTGTGTGACCACTCATGGTCTTACAGGTACCTGTCTTGACGTCCCATAGTCTCACCGTATAATCATGACTTCCCGATACGATGAACTCTGAATCACTGGATATAGCCACAGATCATACATAACTAGTGTGACCACTCATGGTCTTACAGGTACCTGTCTTGACGTCCCATAGTCTCACCGTATAATCTGCACTTCCCGATACGATGAACTCTGAATCACTGGATATAGCCACAGCATATACCTAACTAGTGTGACCACTCATGGTCTTACAGGTACCTGTCTTGACGTCCCATAGTCTCACCGTATAATCTGCACTTCCCGATACGATGAACTCTGAATCACTGGATATAGCCACAGATCATACATGACTAGTGTGACCACTCATGGTCTTACAGGTACCTGTCTTGACGTCCCATAGTCTCACCGTATAATTTAAACTTCCCGATACGATGAACTCTGAATCACTGGATATAGCCACAGCAGATACATAACTAGTGTGACCACTCATGGTCTTACAGGTACCTGTCTTGACGTCCCATAGTCTCACCGTATAATCATGACTTCCCGATACGATGAACTCTGAATCACTGGATATAGCCACAGATCATACATGACTAGTGAGACCACTCATGGTCTTACAGGTACCTGTCTTGACGTCCCATAGTCTCACCGTATAATCATGACTTCCCGATACGATGAACTCTGAATCACTGGATATAGCCACAGCATATACCTAACCTGTGTGACCACTCATGGTCTTACAGGTACCTGTCTTGACGTCCCATAGTCTCACCGTATAATCATGACTTCCCGATACGATGAACTCTGAATCACTGGATATAGCCACAGATCATACAGAACTAGTGTGACCACTCATGGTCTTACAGGTACCTGTCTTGACGTCCCATAGTCTCACCGTATAATTTAAACTTCCCGATACGATGAACTCTGAATCACTGGATATAGCCACAGCAGATACACAACTAGTGTGACCACTCATGGTCTTACAGGTACCTGTCTTGACGTCCCATAGTCTCACCGTATAATCTGCACTTCCCGATACGATGAACTCTGAATCACTGGATATAGCCACAGATCATACATGACTAGTGTGACCACTCATGGTCTTACAGGTACCTGTCTTGACGTCCCATAGTCTCACCGTATAATTTAAACTTCCCGATACGATGAACTCTGAATCACTGGATATAGCCACAGCATATACATAACTAGTGTGACCACTCATGGTCTTACAGGTACCTGTCTTGACGTCCCATAGTCTCACCGTATAATTTAAACTTCCCGATACGATGAACTCTGAATCACTGGATATAGCCACAGCAGATACACAACTAGTGTGACCACTCATGGTCTTACAGGTACCTGTCTTGACGTCCCATAGTCTCACCGTATAATTTAAACTTCACGATACGATGAACTCTGAATCACTGGATATAGCCACAGATCATACCTAATTTGTGTGACCACTCATGGTCTTACAGGTACCTGTCTTGACGTCCCATATCTCACCGTATAATCATGACTTCCCGATACGATGAACTCTGAATCACTGGATATAGCCACAGATCATACATGACTAGTGTGACCACTCATGGTCTTACAGGTACCTGTCTTGACGTCCCATAGTCTCACCGTATAATCTGCACTTCCCGATACGATGAACTCTGAATCACTGGATATAGCCACAGCATATACCTAACCTGTGTGACCACTCATGGTCTTACAGGTACCTGTCTTGACGTCCCATAGTCTCACCGTATAATCATGACTTCCCGATACGATGAACTCTGAATCACTGGATATAGCCACAGATCATACCTAATTTGTGTGACCACTCATGGTCTTACAGGTACCTGTCTTGACGTCCCATAGTCTCACCGTATAATTTAAACTTCCCGATACGATGAACTCTGAATCACTGGATATAGCCACAGCAGATACATAACTAGTGTGACCACTCATGGTCTTACAGGTACCTGTCTTGACGTCCCATAGTCTCACCGTATAATCTGCACTTCCCGATACGATGAACTATAAATCACTGGATATAGCCACAGATCATACATGACTAGTGAGACCACTCATGGTCTTACAGGTACCTGTCTTGACGTCCCATAGTCTCACCGTATAATCATGACTTCCCGATACGATGAACTCTGAATCACTGGATATAGCCACAGCATATACCTAACTAGTGTGACCACTCATGGTCTTACAGGTACCTGTCTTGACGTCCCATAGTCTCACCGTATAATCTGCACTTCCCGATACGATGAACTCTGAATCACTGGATATAGCCACAGATCATACAGAACTAGTGTGACCACTCATGGTCTTACAGGTACCTGTCTTGACGTCCCATAGTCTCACCGTATAATTTAAACTTCCCGATACGATGAACTCTGAATCACTGGATATAGCCACAGCAGATACACAACTAGTGTGACCACTCATGGTCTTACAGGTACCTGTCTTGACGTCCCATAGTCTCACCGTATAATCTGCACTTCCCGATACGATGAACTCTGAATCACTGGATATAGCCACAGATCATACATGACTAGTGTGACCACTCATGGTCTTACAGGTACCTGTCTTGACGTCCCATAGTCTCACCGTATAATTTAAACTTCCCGATACGATGAACTCTGAATCACTGGATATAGCCACAGCATATACATAACTAGTGTGACCACTCATGGTCTTACAGGTACCTGTCTTGACGTCCCATAGTCTCACCGTATAATTTAAACTTCCCGATACGATGAACTCTGAATCACTGGATATAGCCACAGCAGATACACAACTAGTGTGACCACTCATGGTCTTACAGGTACCTGTCTTGACGTCCCATAGTCTCACCGTATAATCATGACTTCCCGATACGATGAACTCTGAATCACTGGATATAGCCACAGATCATACATGACTAGTGTGACCACTCATGGTCTTACAGGTACCTGTCTTGACGTCCCATAGTCTCACCGTATAATCATGACTTCCCGATACGATGAACTCTGAATCACTGGATATAGCCACAGATCATACATGACTAGTGTGACCACTCATGGTCTTACAGGTACCTGTCTTGACGTCCCATAGTCTCACCGTATAATCTGCACTTCCCGATACGATGAACTCTGAATCACTGGATATAGCCACAGCATATACATAACTAGTGTGACCACTCATGGTCTTACAGGTACCTGTCTTGACGTCCCATAGTCTCACCGTATTATCATGACTTCCCGATACGATGAACTCTGAATCACTGGATATAGCCACAGCATATACCTAACTAGTGTGACCACTCATGGTCTTACAGGTACCTGTCTTGACGTCCCATAGTCTCACCGTATAATCTGCACTTCCCGATACGATGAACTCTGAATCACTGGATATAGCCACAGCAGATACATAACTAGTGTGACCACTCATGGTCTTACAGGTACCTGTCTTGACGTCCCATAGTCTCATCGTATAATCTGCACTTCCCGATACGATGAACTCTGAATCACTGGATATAGCCACAGCATATACCTAACCTGTGTGACCACTCATGGTCTTACAGGTACCTGTCTTGACGTCCCATAGTCTCACCGTATAATCTGCACTTCCCGATACGATGAACTCTGAATCACTGGATATAGCCACAGCAGATACATAACTAGTGTGACCACTCATGGTCTTACAGGTACCTGTCTTGACGTCCCATAGTCTCACCGTATAATCTGCACTTCCCGATACGATGAACTCTGAATCACTGGATATAGCCACAGCAGATACATAACTAGTGTGACCACTCATGGTCTTACAGGTACCTGTCTTGACGTCCCATAGTCTCACCGTATAATCTGCACTTCCCGATACGATGAACTCTGAATCACTGGATATAGCCACAGATCATACATGACTAGTGTGACCACTCATGGTCTTACAGGTACCTGTCTTGACGTCCCATAGTCTCACCGTATAATCTGCACTTCCCGATACGATGAACTCTGAATCACTGGATATAGCCACAGATCATACACAACTAGTGTGACCACTCATGGTCTTACAGGTACCTGTCTTGACGTCCCATAGTCTCACCGTCTAATCTGCACTTCCCGATACGATGAACTCTGAATCACTGGATATAGCCACAGCATATACATAACTAGTGTGACCACTCATGGTCTTACAGGTACCTGTCTTGACGTCCCATAGTCTCACCGTATAATCTGCACTTCCCGATACGATGAACTCTGAATCACTGGATATAGCCACAGCATATACCTAACTAGTGTGACCACTCATGGTCTTACAGGTACCTGTCTTGACGTCCCATAGTCTCACCGTATAATCTGCACTTCCCGATACGATGAACTCTGAATCACTGGATATAGCCACAGCATATACCTAACCTGTGTGACCACTCATGGTCTTACAGGTACCTGTCTTGACGTCCCATAGTCTCACCGTATAATCTGCACTTCCCGATACGATGAACTCTGAATCACTGGATATAGCCACAGATCATACACAACTAGTGTGACCACTCATGGTCTTACAGGTACCTGTCTTGACGTCCCATAGTCTCACCGTCTAATCATGACTTCCCGATACGATGAACTCTGAATCACTGGATATAGCCACAGCATATACATAACTAGTGTGACCACTCATGGTCTTACAGGTACCTGTCTTGACGTCCCATAGTCTCACCGTATAATCATGACTTCCCGATACGATGAACTCTGAATCACTGGATATAGCCACAGATCATACATGACTAGTGTGACCACTCATGGTCTTACAGGTACCTGTCTTGACGTCCCATAGTCTCACCGTCTAATCATGACTTCCCGATACGATGAACTCTGAATCACTGGATATAGCCACAGCATATACATAACTAGTGTGACCACTCATGGTCTTACAGGTACCTGTCTTGACGTCCCATAGTCTCACCGTATAATCATGACTTCCCGATACGATGAACTCTGAATCACTGGATATAGCCACAGATCATACATGACTAGTGTGACCACTCATGGTCTTACAGGTACCTGTCTTGACGTCCCATAGTCTCACCGTATAATCATAACTTCCCGATACGATGAACTATAAATCACTGGATATAGCCACAGATCATACATAATCTGTGTGACCACTCATGGTCTTACAGGTACCTGTCTTGACGTTCCATAGTCTCACCGTATTATCTCTACTTCCCGATACGATGAACTCTGAATCACTGGATATAGCCACAGCATATACCTAACTAGTGTGACCACTCATGGTCTTACAGGTACCTGTCTTGACGTCCCATAGTCTCACCGTATAATTTAAACTTCCCGATACGATGAACTCTGAATCACTGGATATAGCCACAGATCATACATGACTAGTGTGACCACTCATGGTCTTACAGGTACCTGTCTTGACGTCCCATAGTCTCACCGTATAATCATGACTTCCCGATACGATGAACTCTGAATCACTGGATATAGCCACAGCAAATACCTAACCTGTGTGACCACTCATGGTCTTACAGGTACCTGTCTTGACGTCCCATAGTCTCACCGTATAATCTGCACTTCCCGATACGATGAACTCTGAATCACTGGATATAGCCACAGATCATACATGACTAGTGTGACCACTCATGGTCTTACAGGTACCTGTCTTGACGTCCCATAGTCTCACCGTCTAATCATGACTTCCCGATACGATGAACTCTGAATCACTGGATATAGCCACAGCATATACATAACTAGTGTGACCACTCATGGTCTTACAGGTACCTGTCTTGACGTCCCATAGTCTCACCGTATAATCTGCACTTCCCGATACGATGAACTCTGAATCACTGGATATAGCCACAGCAGATACATAACTAGTGTGACCACTCATGGTCTTACAGGTACCTGTCTTGACGTCCCATAGTCTCACCGTATAATCATAACTTCCCGATACGATGAACTATAAATCACTGGATATAGCCACAGATCATACATAATCTGTGTGACCACTCATGGTCTTACAGGTACCTGTCTTGACGTTCCATAGTCTCACCGTATAATCATGACTTCCCGATACGATGAACTCTGAATCACTGGATATAGCCACAGCATATACCTAACTAGTGTGACCACTCATGGTCTTACAGGTACCTGTCTTGACGTCCCATAGTCTCACCGTATAATTTAAACTTCCCGATACGATGAACTCTGAATCACTGGATATAGCCACAGCAGATACATAGTGTGTGTGACCACTCATGGTCTTACAGGTACCTGTCTTGACGTCCCATAGTCTCACCGTCTAATCATAACTTCCCGATACGATGAACTATAAATCACTGGATATAGCCACAGATCATACATGACTAGTGTGACCACTCATGGTCTTACAGGTACCTGTCTTGACGTCCCATAGTCTCACCGTATAATCATGACTTCCCGATACGATGAACTCTGAATCACTGGATATAGCCACAGATCATACATGACTAGTGTGACCACTCATGGTCTTACAGGTACCTGTCTTGACGTCCCATAGTCTCACCGTATAATCATGACTTCCCGATACGATGAACTCTGAATCACTGGATATAGCCACAGATCATACCTAATTTGTGTGACCACTCATGGTCTTACAGGTACCTGTCTTGACGTCCCATAGTCTCACCGTCTAATCATGACTTCCCGATACGATGAACTCTGAATCACTGGATATAGCCACAGCATATACATAACTAGTGTGACCACTCATGGTCTTACAGGTACCTGTCTTGACGTCCCATAGTCTCACCGTATTATCATGACTTCCCGATACGATGAACTCTGAATCACTGGATATAGCCACAGATCATACATGACTAGTGTGACCACTCATGGTCTTACAGGTACCTGTCTTGACGTCCCATAGTCTCACCGTATAATCATAACTTCCCGATACGATGAACTATAAATCACTGGATATAGCCACAGATCATACATAATCTGTGTGACCACTCATGGTCTTACAGGTACCTGTCTTGACGTTCCATAGTCTCACCGTATTATCTCTACTTCCCGATACGATGAACTCTGAATCACTGGATATAGCCACAGCATATACCTAACTAGTGTGACCACTCATGGTCTTACAGGTACCTGTCTTGACGTCCCATAGTCTCACCGTATAATTTAAACTTCCCGATACGATGAACTCTGAATCACTGGATATAGCCACAGATCATACATGACTAGTGTGACCACTCATGGTCTTACAGGTACCTGTCTTGACGTCCCATAGTCTCACCGTATAATCATGACTTCCCGATACGATGAACTCTGAATCACTGGATATAGCCACAGCATATACCTAACTAGTGTGACCACTCATGGTCTTACAGGTACCTGTCTTGACGTCCCATAGTCTCACCGTATAATCTGCACTTCCCGATACGATGAACTCTGAATCACTGGATATAGCCACAGCAGATACATAACTAGTGTGACCACTCATGGTCTTACAGGTACCTGTCTTGACGTCCCATAGTCTCACCGTATAATCATGACTTCCCGATACGATGAACTCTGAATCACTGGATATAGCCACAGCATATACATAACTAGTGTGACCACTCATGGTCTTACAGGTACCTGTCTTGACGTCCCATAGTCTCACCGTATAATCATGACTTCCCGATACGATGAACTCTGAATCACTGGATATAGCCACAGATAATACATAATCTGTGTGACCACTCATGGTCTTACAGGTACCTGTCTTGACGTCCCATAGTCTCACCGTATAATCATGACTTCCCGATACGATGAACTCTGAATCACTGGATATAGCCACAGCAGATACATAACTAGTGTGACCACTCATGGTCTTACAGGTACCTGTCTTGACGTCCCATAGTCTCACCGTATAATCATGACTTCCCGATACGATGAACTCTGAATCACTGGATATAGCCACAGCAGATACATAACTAGTGTGACCACTCATGGTCTTACAGGTACCTGTCTTGACGTCCCATAGTCTCACCGTATAATTTAAACTTCACGATACGATGAACTCTGAATCACTGGATATAGCCACAGCAGATACATAGTGTGTGTGACCACTCATGGTCTTACAGGTACCTGTCTTGACGTCCCATAGTCTCACCGTATAATCATGACTTCCCGATACGATGAACTCTGAATCACTGGATATAGCCACAGATCATACATGACTAGTGTGACCACTCATGGTCTTACAGGTACCTGTCTTGACGTCCCATAGTCTCACCGTATAATCATGACTTCCCGATACGATGAACTCTGAATCACTGGATATAGCCACAGCAAATACCTAACCTGTGTGACCACTCATGGTCTTACAGGTACCTGTCTTGACGTCCCATAGTCTCACCGTATAATCTGCACTTCCCGATACGATGAACTCTGAATCACTGGATATAGCCACAGATCATACATGACTAGTGTGACCACTCATGGTCTTACAGGTACCTGTCTTGACGTCCCATAGTCTCACCGTCTAATCATGACTTCCCGATACGATGAACTCTGAATCACTGGATATAGCCACAGCATATACATAACTAGTGTGACCACTCATGGTCTTACAGGTACCTGTCTTGACGTCCCATAGTCTCACCGTATAATCTGCACTTCCCGATACGATGAACTCTGAATCACTGGATATAGCCACAGCAGATACATAACTAGTGTGACCACTCATGGTCTTACAGGTACCTGTCTTGACGTCCCATAGTCTCACCGTATAATCATAACTTCCCGATACGATGAACTATAAATCACTGGATATAGCCACAGATCATACATAATCTGTGTGACCACTCATGGTCTTACAGGTACCTGTCTTGACGTTCCATAGTCTCACCGTATAATCATGACTTCCCGATACGATGAACTCTGAATCACTGGATATAGCCACAGCATATACCTAACTAGTGTGACCACTCATGGTCTTACAGGTACCTGTCTTGACGTCCCATAGTCTCACCGTATAATTTAAACTTCCCGATACGATGAACTCTGAATCACTGGATATAGCCACAGCAGATACATAGTGTGTGTGACCACTCATGGTCTTACAGGTACCTGTCTTGACGTCCCATAGTCTCACCGTCTAATCATAACTTCCCGATACGATGAACTATAAATCACTGGATATAGCCACAGATCATACATGACTAGTGAGACCACTCATGGTCTTACAGGTACCTGTCTTGACGTCCCATAGTCTCACCGTATAATCATGACTTCCCGATACGATGAACTCTGAATCACTGGATATAGCCACAGATCATACATGACTAGTGTGACCACTCATGGTCTTACAGGTACCTGTCTTGACGTCCCATAGTCTCACCGTATAATCATGACTTCCCGATACGATGAACTCTGAATCACTGGATATAGCCACAGATCATACCTAATTTGTGTGACCACTCATGGTCTTACAGGTACCTGTCTTGACGTCCCATAGTCTCACCGTCTAATCATGACTTCCCGATACGATGAACTCTGAATCACTGGATATAGCCACAGCATATACATAACTAGTGTGACCACTCATGGTCTTACAGGTACCTGTCTTGACGTCCCATAGTCTCACCGTATTATCATGACTTCCCGATACGATGAACTCTGAATCACTGGATATAGCCACAGATCATACATGACTAGTGTGACCACTCATGGTCTTACAGGTACCTGTCTTGACGTCCCATAGTCTCACCGTATAATCATAACTTCCCGATACGATGAACTATAAATCACTGGATATAGCCACAGATCATACATAATCTGTGTGACCACTCATGGTCTTACAGGTACCTGTCTTGACGTTCCATAGTCTCACCGTATTATCTCTACTTCCCGATACGATGAACTCTGAATCACTGGATATAGCCACAGCATATACCTAACTAGTGTGACCACTCATGGTCTTACAGGTACCTGTCTTGACGTCCCATAGTCTCACCGTATAATTTAAACTTCCCGATACGATGAACTCTGAATCACTGGATATAGCCACAGATCATACATGACTAGTGTGACCACTCATGGTCTTACAGGTACCTGTCTTGACGTCCCATAGTCTCACCGTATAATCATGACTTCCCGATACGATGAACTCTGAATCACTGGATATAGCCACAGCATATACCTAACTAGTGTGACCACTCATGGTCTTACAGGTACCTGTCTTGACGTCCCATAGTCTCACCGTATAATCTGCACTTCCCGATACGATGAACTCTGAATCACTGGATATAGCCACAGCAGATACATAACTAGTGTGACCACTCATGGTCTTACAGGTACCTGTCTTGACGTCCCATAGTCTCATCGTATAATCTGCACTTCCCGATACGATGAACTCTGAATCACTGGATATAGCCACAGCATATACCTAACCTGTGTGACCACTCATGGTCTTACAGGTACCTGTCTTGACGTCCCATAGTCTCACCGTATAATCATGACTTCCCGATACGATGAACTCTGAATCACTGGATATAGCCACAGATCATACATGACTAGTGTGACCACTCATGGTCTTACAGGTACCTGTCTTGACGTCCCATAGTCTCACCGTATAATCTGCACTTCCCGATACGATGAACTCTGAATCACTGGATATAGCCACAGATCATACATGACTAGTGTGACCACTCATGGTCTTACAGGTACCTGTCTTGACGTCCCATAGTCTCACCGTATAATTTAAACTTCACGATACGATGAACTCTGAATCACTGGATATAGCCACAGCAGATACATAGTGTGTGTGACCACTCATGGTCTTACAGGTACCTGTCTTGACGTCCCATAGTCTCACCGTATAATCATGACTTCCCGATACGATGAACTCTGAATCACTGGATATAGCCACAGATCATACATGACTAGTGTGACCACTCATGGTCTTACAGGTACCTGTCTTGACGTCCCATAGTCTCACCGTATAATCATGACTTCCCGATACGATGAACTCTGAATCACTGGATATAGCCACAGCATATACCTAACCTGTGTGACCACTCATGGTCTTACAGGTACCTGTCTTGACGTCCCATAGTCTCACCGTATAATTTAAACTTCCCGATACGATGAACTCTGAATCACTGGATATAGCCACAGATCATACCTAATTTGTGTGACCACTCATGGTCTTACAGGTACCTGTCTTGACGTCCCATAGTCTCACCTTCTTATCGACACTTCCCGATACGATGAACTCTGAATCACTGGATATAGCCACAGATCATACATGACTAGTGTGACCACTCATGGTCTTACAGGTACCTGTCTTGACGTCCCATAGTCTCATCGTATAATCTGCACTTCCCGATACGATGAACTCTGAATCACTGGATATAGCCACAGCATATACCTAACCTGTGTGACCACTCATGGTCTTACAGGTACCTGTCTTGACGTCCCATAGTCTCACCGTATAATCTGCACTTCCCGATACGATGAACTCTGAATCACTGGATATAGCCACAGCAGATACCTAACTAGTGTGACCACTCATGGTCTTACAGGTACCTGTCTTGACGTCCCATAGTCTCACCGTATAATCATGACTTCCCGATACGATGAACTCTGAATCACTGGATATAGCCACAGATCATACATGACTAGTGTGACCACTCATGGTCTTACAGGTACCTGTCTTGACGTCCCATAGTCTCACCGTATAATTTAAACTTCCCGATACGATGAACTCTGAATCACTGGATATAGCCACAGATAATACATAATCTGTGTGACCACTCATGGTCTTACAGGTACCTGTCTTGACGTCCCATAGTCTCACCGTATAATCATGACTTCCCGATACGATGAACTCTGAATCACTGGATATAGCCACAGATCATACCTAATTTGTGTGACCACTCATGGTCTTACAGGTACCTGTCTTGACGTCCCATAGTCTCACCGTATAATCATGACTTCCCGATACGATGAACTCTGAATCACTGGATATAGCCACAGATCATACATAACTAGTGTGACCACTCATGGTCTTACAGGTACCTGTCTTGACGTCCCATAGTCTCACCGTATAATCTGCACTTCCCGATACGATGAACTCTGAATCACTGGATATAGCCACAGCATATACCTAACTAGTGTGACCACTCATGGTCTTACAGGTACCTGTCTTGACGTCCCATAGTCTCACCGTATAATCTGCACTTCCCGATACGATGAACTCTGAATCACTGGATATAGCCACAGATCATACATGACTAGTGTGACCACTCATGGTCTTACAGGTACCTGTCTTGACGTCCCATAGTCTCACCGTATAATTTAAACTTCCCGATACGATGAACTCTGAATCACTGGATATAGCCACAGCAGATACATAACTAGTGTGACCACTCATGGTCTTACAGGTACCTGTCTTGACGTCCCATAGTCTCACCGTATAATCTGCACTTCCCGATACGATGAACTATAAATCACTGGATATAGCCACAGATCATACATGACTAGTGAGACCACTCATGGTCTTACAGGTACCTGTCTTGACGTCCCATAGTCTCACCGTATAATCATGACTTCCCGATACGATGAACTCTGAATCACTGGATATAGCCACAGCATATACCTAACTAGTGTGACCACTCATGGTCTTACAGGTACCTGTCTTGACGTCCCATAGTCTCACCGTCTAATCATGACTTCCCGATACGATGAACTCTGAATCACTGGATATAGCCACAGCATATACCTAATTTGTGTGACCACTCATGGTCTTACAGGTACCTGTCTTGACGTCCCATAGTCTCACCGTATAATCATGACTTCCCGATACGATGAACTCTGAATCACTGGATATAGCCACAGATCATACATGACTAGTGAGACCACTCATGGTCTTACAGGTACCTGTCTTGACGTCCCATAGTCTCACCGTATAATCATGACTTCCCGATACGATGAACTCTGAATCACTGGATATAGCCACAGCATATACCTAACCTGTGTGACCACTCATGGTCTTACAGGTACCTGTCTTGACGTCCCATAGTCTCACCGTATAATCATGACTTCCCGATACGATGAACTCTGAATCACTGGATATAGCCACAGATCATACAGAACTAGTGTGACCACTCATGGTCTTACAGGTACCTGTCTTGACGTCCCATAGTCTCACCGTATAATTTAAACTTCCCGATACGATGAACTCTGAATCACTGGATATAGCCACAGCAGATACACAACTAGTGTGACCACTCATGGTCTTACAGGTACCTGTCTTGACGTCCCATAGTCTCACCGTATAATCTGCACTTCCCGATACGATGAACTCTGAATCACTGGATATAGCCACAGATCATACATGACTAGTGTGACCACTCATGGTCTTACAGGTACCTGTCTTGACGTCCCATAGTCTCACCGTATAATTTAAACTTCCCGATACGATGAACTCTGAATCACTGGATATAGCCACAGCATATACATAACTAGTGTGACCACTCATGGTCTTACAGGTACCTGTCTTGACGTCCCATAGTCTCACCGTATAATTTAAACTTCCCGATACGATGAACTCTGAATCACTGGATATAGCCACAGCAGATACACAACTAGTGTGACCACTCATGGTCTTACAGGTACCTGTCTTGACGTCCCATAGTCTCACCGTATAATTTAAACTTCACGATACGATGAACTCTGAATCACTGGATATAGCCACAGATCATACCTAATTTGTGTGACCACTCATGGTCTTACAGGTACCTGTCTTGACGTCCCATATCTCACCGTATAATCATGACTTCCCGATACGATGAACTCTGAATCACTGGATATAGCCACAGATCATACATGACTAGTGTGACCACTCATGGTCTTACAGGTACCTGTCTTGACGTCCCATAGTCTCACCGTATAATCTGCACTTCCCGATACGATGAACTCTGAATCACTGGATATAGCCACAGCATATACCTAACCTGTGTGACCACTCATGGTCTTACAGGTACCTGTCTTGACGTCCCATAGTCTCACCGTATAATCATGACTTCCCGATACGATGAACTCTGAATCACTGGATATAGCCACAGATCATACCTAATTTGTGTGACCACTCATGGTCTTACAGGTACCTGTCTTGACGTCCCATAGTCTCACCGTATAATTTAAACTTCCCGATACGATGAACTCTGAATCACTGGATATAGCCACAGCAGATACATAACTAGTGTGACCACTCATGGTCTTACAGGTACCTGTCTTGACGTCCCATAGTCTCACCGTATAATCTGCACTTCCCGATACGATGAACTATAAATCACTGGATATAGCCACAGATCATACATGACTAGTGAGACCACTCATGGTCTTACAGGTACCTGTCTTGACGTCCCATAGTCTCACCGTATAATCATGACTTCCCGATACGATGAACTCTGAATCACTGGATATAGCCACAGCATATACCTAACTAGTGTGACCACTCATGGTCTTACAGGTACCTGTCTTGACGTCCCATAGTCTCACCGTATAATTTAAACTTCCCGATACGATGAACTCTGAATCACTGGATATAGCCACAGCAGATACATAACTAGTGTGACCACTCATGGTCTTACAGGTACCTGTCTTGACGTCCCATAGTCTCACCGTATAATCTGCACTTCCCGATACGATGAACTATAAATCACTGGATATAGCCACAGATCATACATGACTAGTGAGACCACTCATGGTCTTACAGGTACCTGTCTTGACGTCCCATAGTCTCACCGTATAATCATGACTTCCCGATACGATGAACTCTGAATCACTGGATATAGCCACAGCATATACCTAACTAGTGTGACCACTCATGGTCTTACAGGTACCTGTCTTGACGTCCCATAGTCTCACCGTCTAATCATGACTTCCCGATACGATGAACTCTGAATCACTGGATATAGCCACAGCATATACCTAATTTGTGTGACCACTCATGGTCTTACAGGTACCTGTCTTGACGTCCCATAGTCTCACCGTATAATCATGACTTCCCGATACGATGAACTCTGAATCACTGGATATAGCCACAGATCATACATGACTAGTGAGACCACTCATGGTCTTACAGGTACCTGTCTTGACGTCCCATAGTCTCACCGTATAATCATGACTTCCCGATACGATGAACTCTGAATCACTGGATATAGCCACAGCATATACCTAACCTGTGTGACCACTCATGGTCTTACAGGTACCTGTCTTGACGTCCCATAGTCTCACCGTATAATCATGACTTCCCGATACGATGAACTCTGAATCACTGGATATAGCCACAGATCATACAGAACTAGTGTGACCACTCATGGTCTTACAGGTACCTGTCTTGACGTCCCATAGTCTCACCGTATAATTTAAACTTCCCGATACGATGAACTCTGAATCACTGGATATAGCCACAGCAGATACACAACTAGTGTGACCACTCATGGTCTTACAGGTACCTGTCTTGACGTCCCATAGTCTCACCGTATAATCTGCACTTCCCGATACGATGAACTCTGAATCACTGGATATAGCCACAGATCATACATGACTAGTGTGACCACTCATGGTCTTACAGGTACCTGTCTTGACGTCCCATAGTCTCACCGTATAATTTAAACTTCCCGATACGATGAACTCTGAATCACTGGATATAGCCACAGCATATACATAACTAGTGTGACCACTCATGGTCTTACAGGTACCTGTCTTGACGTCCCATAGTCTCACCGTATAATTTAAACTTCCCGATACGATGAACTCTGAATCACTGGATATAGCCACAGCAGATACACAACTAGTGTGACCACTCATGGTCTTACAGGTACCTGTCTTGACGTCCCATAGTCTCACCGTATAATTTAAACTTCACGATACGATGAACTCTGAATCACTGGATATAGCCACAGATCATACCTAATTTGTGTGACCACTCATGGTCTTACAGGTACCTGTCTTGACGTCCCATATCTCACCGTATAATCATGACTTCCCGATACGATGAACTCTGAATCACTGGATATAGCCACAGATCATACATGACTAGTGTGACCACTCATGGTCTTACAGGTACCTGTCTTGACGTCCCATAGTCTCACCGTATAATCTGCACTTCCCGATACGATGAACTCTGAATCACTGGATATAGCCACAGCATATACCTAACCTGTGTGACCACTCATGGTCTTACAGGTACCTGTCTTGACGTCCCATAGTCTCACCGTATAATCATGACTTCCCGATACGATGAACTCTGAATCACTGGATATAGCCACAGATCATACCTAATTTGTGTGACCACTCATGGTCTTACAGGTACCTGTCTTGACGTCCCATAGTCTCACCGTATAATTTAAACTTCCCGATACGATGAACTCTGAATCACTGGATATAGCCACAGCAGATACATAACTAGTGTGACCACTCATGGTCTTACAGGTACCTGTCTTGACGTCCCATAGTCTCACCGTATAATCTGCACTTCCCGATACGATGAACTATAAATCACTGGATATAGCCACAGATCATACATGACTAGTGAGACCACTCATGGTCTTACAGGTACCTGTCTTGACGTCCCATAGTCTCACCGTATAATCATGACTTCCCGATACGATGAACTCTGAATCACTGGATATAGCCACAGCATATACCTAACTAGTGTGACCACTCATGGTCTTACAGGTACCTGTCTTGACGTCCCATAGTCTCACCGTCTAATCATGACTTCCCGATACGATGAACTCTGAATCACTGGATATAGCCACAGATCATACAGAACTAGTGTGACCACTCATGGTCTTACAGGTACCTGTCTTGACGTCCCATAGTCTCACCGTATAATTTAAACTTCCCGATACGATGAACTCTGAATCACTGGATATAGCCACAGCAGATACACAACTAGTGTGACCACTCATGGTCTTACAGGTACCTGTCTTGACGTCCCATAGTCTCACCGTATAATCTGCACTTCCCGATACGATGAACTCTGAATCACTGGATATAGCCACAGATCATACATGACTAGTGTGACCACTCATGGTCTTACAGGTACCTGTCTTGACGTCCCATAGTCTCACCGTATAATTTAAACTTCCCGATACGATGAACTCTGAATCACTGGATATAGCCACAGCATATACATAACTAGTGTGACCACTCATGGTCTTACAGGTACCTGTCTTGACGTCCCATAGTCTCACCGTATAATTTAAACTTCCCGATACGATGAACTCTGAATCACTGGATATAGCCACAGCAGATACACAACTAGTGTGACCACTCATGGTCTTACAGGTACCTGTCTTGACGTCCCATAGTCTCACCGTATAATCTGCACTTCCCGATACGATGAACTCTGAATCACTGGATATAGCCACAGATCATACATGACTAGTGTGACCACTCATGGTCTTACAGGTACCTGTCTTGACGTCCCATAGTCTCACCGTATAATCATGACTTCCCGATACGATGAACTCTGAATCACTGGATATAGCCACAGATCATACATGACTAGTGTGACCACTCATGGTCTTACAGGTACCTGTCTTGACGTCCCATAGTCTCACCGTATAATCTGCACTTCCCGATACGATGAACTCTGAATCACTGGATATAGCCACAGCATATACATAACTAGTGTGACCACTCATGGTCTTACAGGTACCTGTCTTGACGTCCCATAGTCTCACCGTATTATCATGACTTCCCGATACGATGAACTCTGAATCACTGGATATAGCCACAGCATATACCTAACTAGTGTGACCACTCATGGTCTTACAGGTACCTGTCTTGACGTCCCATAGTCTCACCGTATAATCTGCACTTCCCGATACGATGAACTCTGAATCACTGGATATAGCCACAGCAGATACATAACTAGTGTGACCACTCATGGTCTTACAGGTACCTGTCTTGACGTCCCATAGTCTCATCGTATAATCTGCACTTCCCGATACGATGAACTCTGAATCACTGGATATAGCCACAGCATATACCTAACCTGTGTGACCACTCATGGTCTTACAGGTACCTGTCTTGACGTCCCATAGTCTCACCGTATAATCTGCACTTCCCGATACGATGAACTCTGAATCACTGGATATAGCCACAGCAGATACATAACTAGTGTGACCACTCATGGTCTTACAGGTACCTGTCTTGACGTCCCATAGTCTCACCGTATAATCTGCACTTCCCGATACGATGAACTCTGAATCACTGGATATAGCCACAGATCATACATGACTAGTGTGACCACTCATGGTCTTACAGGTACCTGTCTTGACGTCCCATAGTCTCACCGTATAATCTGCACTTCCCGATACGATGAACTCTGAATCACTGGATATAGCCACAGATCATACACAACTAGTGTGACCACTCATGGTCTTACAGGTACCTGTCTTGACGTCCCATAGTCTCACCGTCTAATCTGCACTTCCCGATACGATGAACTCTGAATCACTGGATATAGCCACAGCATATACATAACTAGTGTGACCACTCATGGTCTTACAGGTACCTGTCTTGACGTCCCATAGTCTCACCGTATAATCTGCACTTCCCGATACGATGAACTCTGAATCACTGGATATAGCCACAGCAGATACATAACTAGTGTGACCACTCATGGTCTTACAGGTACCTGTCTTGACGTCCCATAGTCTCACCGTATAATCTGCACTTCCCGATACGATGAACTCTGAATCACTGGATATAGCCACAGCATATACCTAATTTGTGTGACCACTCATGGTCTTACAGGTACCTGTCTTGACGTCCCATAGTCTCACCGTATAATCATGACTTCCCGATACGATGAACTCTGAATCACTGGATATAGCCACAGATCATACATAACTAGTGTGACCACTCATGGTCTTACAGGTACCTGTCTTGACGTCCCATAGTCTCATCGTATAATCTGCACTTCCCGATACGATGAACTCTGAATCACTGGATATAGCCACAGCATATACCTAACCTGTGTGACCACTCATGGTCTTACAGGTACCTGTCTTGACGTCCCATAGTCTCACCGTATAATCATGACTTCCCGATACGATGAACTCTGAATCACTGGATATAGCCACAGCATATACCTAACCTGTGTGACCACTCATGGTCTTACAGGTACCTGTCTTGACGTCCCATAGTCTCACCGTATAATCTGCACTTCCCGATACGATGAACTCTGAATCACTGGATATAGCCACAGATCATACATGACTAGTGTGACCACTCATGGTCTTACAGGTACCTGTCTTGACGTCCCATAGTCTCATCGTATAATCTGCACTTCCCGATACGATGAACTCTGAATCACTGGATATAGCCACAGCAAATACCTAACCTGTGTGACCACTCATGGTCTTACAGGTACCTGTCTTGACGTCCCATAGTCTCACCGTATAATCATGACTTCCCGATACGATGAACTCTGAATCACTGGATATAGCCACAGCATATACATAACTAGTGTGACCACTCATGGTCTTACAGGTACCTGTCTTGACGTCCCATAGTCTCACCGTATAATCTGCACTTCCCGATACGATGAACTCTGAATCACTGGATATAGCCACAGATCATACATGACTAGTGTGACCACTCATGGTCTTACAGGTACCTGTCTTGACGTCCCATAGTCTCACCGTATAATTTAAACTTCCCGATACGATGAACTCTGAATCACTGGATATAGCCACAGCATATACATAACTAGTGTGACCACTCATGGTCTTACAGGTACCTGTCTTGACGTCCCATAGTCTCACCGTATAATCTGCACTTCCCGATACGATGAACTCTGAATCACTGGATATAGCCACAGATCATACATGACTAGTGTGACCACTCATGGTCTTACAGGTACCTGTCTTGACGTCCCATAGTCTCACCGTATAATTTAAACTTCCCGATACGATGAACTCTGAATCACTGGATATAGCCACAGCATATACCTAACTAGTGTGACCACTCATGGTCTTACAGGTACCTGTCTTGACGTCCCATAGTCTCACCGTATAATCATGACTTCCCGATACGATGAACTCTGAATCACTGGATATAGCCACAGATCATACATAACTAGTGTGACCACTCATGGTCTTACAGGTACCTGTCTTGACGTCCCATAGTCTCACCGTATAATCTGCACTTCCCGATACGATGAACTCTGAATCACTGGATATAGCCACAGCATATACATAACTAGTGTGACCACTCATGGTCTTACAGGTACCTGTCTTGACGTCACATAGTCTCACCGTATAATCTGCACTTCCCGATACGATGAACTCTGAATCACTGGATATAGCCACAGATCATACATGACTAGTGTGACCACTCATGGTCTTACAGGTACCTGTCTTGACGTCCCATAGTCTCATCGTATAATCTGCACTTCCCGATACGATGAACTCTGAATCACTGGATATAGCCACAGATCATACATGACTAGTGTGACCACTCATGGTCTTACAGGTACCTGTCTTGACGTCCCATAGTCTCACCTTCTTATCGACACTTCCCGATACGATGAACTCTGAATCACTGGATATAGCCACAGATCATACATGACTAGTGTGACCACTCATGGTCTTACAGGTACCTGTCTTGACGTCCCATAGTCTCATCGTATAATCTGCACTTCCCGATACGATGAACTCTGAATCACTGGATATAGCCACAGATCATACATGACTAGTGTGACCACTCATGGTCTTACAGGTACCTGTCTTGACGTCCCATAGTCTCACCTTCTTATCGACACTTCCCGATACGATGAACTCTGAATCACTGGATATAGCCACAGATCATACATGACTAGTGTGACCACTCATGGTCTTACAGGTACCTGTCTTGACGTCCCATAGTCTCATCGTATAATCTGCACTTCCCGATACGATGAACTCTGAATCACTGGATATAGCCACAGCATATACCTAATTTGTGTGACCACTCATGGTCTTACAGGTACCTGTCTTGACGTCCCATAGTCTCACCGTCTAATCATGACTTCCCGATACGATGAACTCTGTATCACAGGATATAGCCACAGCAAATACCTAACCTGTGTGACCACTCATGGTCTTACAGGTACCTGTCTTGACGTCCCATAGTCTCACCGTATAATCTGCACTTCCCGATACGATGAACTCTGAATCACTGGATATAGCCACAGCATATACCTAACCTGTGTGACCACTCATGGTCTTACAGGTACCTGTCTTGACGTCCCATAGTCTCACCGTATAATCTGCACTTCCCGATACGATGAACTCTGAATCACTGGATATAGCCACAGATCATACATGACTAGTGTGACCACTCATGGTCTTACAGGTACCTGTCTTGACGTCCCATAGTCTCACCGTATAATTTAAACTTCCCGATACGATGAACTCTGAATCACTGGATATAGCCACAGCATATACCTAACCTGTGTGACCACTCATGGTCTTACAGGTACCTGTCTTGACGTCCCATAGTCTCACCGTATAATCATAACTTCCCGATACGATGAACTCTGAATCACTGGATATAGCCACAGATAATACACAACTAGTGTGACCACTCATGGTCTTACAGGTACCTGTCTTGACGTCCCATAGTCTCACCGTATAATCATGACTTCCCGATACGATGAACTCTGAATCACTGGATATAGCCACAGATCATACCTAATTTGTGTGACCACTCATGGTCTTACAGGTACCTGTCTTGACGTCCCATAGTCTCACCGTATAATCATGACTTCCCGATACGATGAACTCTGAATCACTGGATATAGCCACAGCATATACATAACTAGTGTGACCACTCATGGTCTTACAGGTACCTGTCTTGACGTCCCATAGTCTCACCGTATAATCATGACTTCCCGATACGATGAACTCTGAATCACTGGATATAGACACAGATCATACATGACTAGTGTGACCACTCATGGTCTTACAGGTACCTGTCTTGACGTCCCATAGTCTCATCGTATAATCTGCACTTCCCGATACGATGAACTCTGAATCACTGGATATAGCCACAGCATATACATAACTAGTGTGACCACTCATGGTCTTACAGGTACCTGTCTTGACGTCCCATAGTCTCACCGTCTAATCATGACTTCCCGATACGATGAACTCTGAATCACTGGATATAGCCACAGATCATACATGACTAGTGTGACCACTCATGGTCTTACAGGTACCTGTCTTGACGTCCCATAGTCTCACCGTATAATCTGCACTTCCCGATACGATGAACTCTGAATCACTGGATATAGCCACAGCAGATACATAACTAGTGTGACCACTCATGGTCTTACAGGTACCTGTCTTGACGTCCCATAGTCTCACCGTATAATCTGCACTTCCCGATACGATGAACTCTGAATCACTGGATATAGCCACAGCATATACATAACTAGTGTGACCACTCATGGTCTTACAGGTACCTGTCTTGACGTCCCATAGTCTCACCGTATAATCATGACTTCCCGATACGATGAACTCTGAATCACTGGATATAGCCACAGCAGATACACAACTAGTGTGACCACTCATGGTCTTACAGGTACCTGTCTTGACGTCCCATAGTCTCATCGTATAATCTGCACTTCCCGATACGATGAACTCTGAATCACTGGATATAGCCACAGATCATACATGACTAGTGTGACCACTCATGGTCTTACAGGTACCTGTCTTGACGTCCCATAGTCTCACCGTATAATCATGACTTCCCGATACGATGAACTCTGAATCACTGGATATAGCCACAGATCATACATGACTAGTGTGACCACTCATGGTCTTACAGGTACCTGTCTTGACGTCCCATAGTCTCACCGTATAATCATGACTTCCCGATACGATGAACTCTGAATCACTGGATATAGCCACAGATCATACAGAACTAGTGTGACCACTCATGGTCTTACAGGTACCTGTCTTGAAGTCCCATAGTCTCACCGTATAATCATGACTTCCCGATACGATGAACTCTGAATCACTGGATATAGCCACAGCAAATACCTAACCTGTGTGACCACTCCTGGTCTTACAGGTACCTGTCTTGACGTCACATAGTCTCACCGTATAATCTGCACTTCCCGATACGATGAACTCTGAATCACTGGATATAGCCACAGATCATACCTGACTAGTGTGACCACTCATGGTCTTACAGGTACCTGTCTTGACGTCCCATAGTCTCATCGTATAATCTGCACTTCCCGATACGATGAACTCTGAATCACTGGATATAGCCACAGATCATACATGACTAGTGTGACCACTCATGGTCTTACAGGTACCTGTCTTGACGTCCCATAGTCTCACCGTATAATCTGCACTTCCCGATACGATGAACTCTGAATCACTGGATATAGCCACAGATCATACATGACTAGTGTGACCACTCATGGTCTTACAGGTACCTGTCTTGACGTCCCATAGTCTCATCGTATAATCTGCACTTCCCGATACGATGAACTCTGAATCACTGGATATAGCCACAGCAAATACCTAACCTGTGTGACCACTCATGGTCTTACAGGTACCTGTCTTGACGTCCCATAGTCTCACCTTCTTATCGACACTTCCCGATACGATGAACTCTGAATCACTGGATATAGCCACAGATCATACATGACTAGTGTGACCACTCATGGTCTTACAGGTACCTGTCTTGACGTCCCATAGTCTCACCGTATAATCTGCACTTCCCGATACGATGAACTCTGAATCACTGGATATAGCCACAGCATATACATAACTAGTGTGACCACTCATGGTCTTACAGGTACCTGTCTTGACGTCCCATAGTCTCACCGTATTATCATGACTTCCCGATACGATGAACTCTGAATCACTGGATATAGCCACAGCAGATACACAACTAGTGTGACCACTCATGGTCTTACAGGTACCTGTCTTGACGTCCCATAGTCTCACCGTATAATCTGCACTTCCCGATACGATGAACTCTGAATCACTGGATATAGCCACAGATCATACATGACTAGTGTGACCACTCATGGTCTTACAGGTACCTGTCTTGACGTCCCATAGTCTCATCGTATAATCTGCACTTCCCGATACGATGAACTCTGAATCACTGGATATAGCCACAGAGAATACATAATCTGTGTGACCACTCATGGTCTTACAGGTACCTGTCTTGACGTCCCATAGTCTCACCGTATAATCTGCACTTCCCGATACGATGAACTCTGAATCACTGGATATAGCCACAGCAGATACATAACTAGTGTGACCACTCATGGTCTTACAGGTACCTGTCTTGACGTCCCATAGTCTCACCGTATAATCTGCACTTCCCGATACGATGAACTCTGAATCACTGGATATAGCCACAGATCATACCTAATTTGTGTGACCACTCATGGTCTTACAGGTACCTGTCTTGACGTCCCATAGTCTCACCGTATAATCATGACTTCCCGATACGATGAACTCTGAATCACTGGATATAGCCACAGATCATACCTAATTTGTGTGACCACTCATGGTCTTACAGGTACCTGTCTTGACGTCCCATAGTCTCACCTTCTTATCGACACTTCCCGATACGATGAACTCTGAATCACTGGATATAGCCACAGATCATACCTAATTTGTGTGACCACTCATGGTCTTACAGGTACCTGTCTTGACGTCCCATAGTCTCACCGTATAATCATGACTTCCCGATACGATGAACTCTGAATCACTGGATATAGCCACAGATCATACCTAATTTGTGTGACCACTCATGGTCTTACAGGTACCTGTCTTGACGTCCCATAGTCTCACCGTATAATCATGACTTCCCGATACGATGAACTCTGAATCACTGGATATAGCCACAGATCATACATAACTAGTGTGACCACTCATGGTCTTACAGGTACCTGTCTTGACGTCCCATAGTCTCACCTTCTTATCGACACTTCCCGATACGATGAACTCTGAATCGCTGGATATAGCCACAGCATATACCTAACCTGTGTGACCACTCATGGTCTTACAGGTACCTGTCTTGACGTCCCATAGTCTCATCGTATAATCTGCACTTCCCGATACGATGAACTCTGAATCACTGGATATAGCCACAGATCATACCTAATTTGTGTGACCACTCATGGTCTTACAGGTACCTGTCTTGACGTCCCATAGTCTCACCTTCTTATCGACACTTCCCGATACGATGAACTCTGAATCACTGGATATAGCCACAGCATATACCTAACTAGTGTGACCACTCATGGTCTTACAGGTACCTGTCTTGACGTCCCATAGTCTCACCGTATAATCATGACTTCCCGATACGATGAACTCTGAATCACTGGATATAGCCACAGATCATACATAACTAGTGTGACCACTCATGGTCTTACAGGTACCTGTCTTGACGTCCCATAGTCTCACCGTATAATCTGCACTTCCCGATACGATGAACTCTGAATCACTGGATATAGCCTCAGCATATACCTAACTAGTGTGACCACTCATGGTCTTACAGGTACCTGTCTTGACGTCCCATAGTCTCATCGTATAATCTGCACTTCCCGATACGATGAACTCTGAATCACTGGATATAGCCTCAGCAAATACCTAACATGTGTGACCACTCATGGTCTTACAGGTACCTGTCTTGACGTCCCATAGTCTCACCGTATAATCATGACTTCCCGATACGATGAACTCTGAATCACTGGATATAGCCACAGCAAATACCTAACCTGTGTGACCACTCATGGTCTTACAGGTACCTGTCTTGACGTCCCATAGTCTCACCGTATAATCTGCACTTCCCGATACGATGAACTCTGAATCACTGGATATAGCCACAGCATATACCTAACTAGTGTGACCACTCATGGTCTTACAGGTACCTGTCTTGACGTCCCATAGTCTCATCGTATAATCTGCACTTCCCGATACGATGAACTCTGAATCACTGGATATAGCCTCAGCAAATACCTAACATGTGTGACCACTCATGGTCTTACAGGTACCTGTCTTGACGTCCCATAGTCTCACCGTATAATCATGACTTCCCGATACGATGAACTCTGAATCACTGGATATAGCCACAGCAAATACCTAACCTGTGTGACCACTCATGGTCTTACAGGTACCTGTCTTGACGTCCCATAGTCTCACCGTATAATCATGACTTCCCGATACGATGAACTCTGAATCACTGGATATAGCCACAGCAGATACACAACTAGTGTGACCACTCATGGTCTTACAGGTACCTGTCTTGACGTCCCATAGTCTCACCGTATAATCTGCACTTCCCGATACGATGAACTCTGAATCACTGGATATAGCCACAGATCATACCTAATTTGTGTGACCACTCATGGTCTTACAGGTACCTGTCTTGACGTCCCATAGTCTCACCGTATAATCATGACTTCCCGATACGATGAACTCTGAATCACTGGATATAGCCACAGCAAATACCTAACCTGTGTGACCACTCATGGTCTTACAGGTACCTGTCTTGACGTCCCATAGTCTCACCGTATAATCATGACTTCCCGATACGATGAACTCTGAATCACTGGATATAGCCACAGCAGATACACAACTAGTGTGACCACTCATGGTCTTACAGGTACCTGTCTTGACGTCCCATAGTCTCACCGTATAATCTGCACTTCCCGATACGATGAACTCTGAATCACTGGATATAGCCACAGATCATACATGACTAGTGTGACCACTCATGGTCTTACAGGTACCTGTCTTGACGTCCCATAGTCTCACCGTATTATCATGACTTCCCGATACGATGAACTCTGAATCACTGGATATAGCCACAGCATATACATAACTAGTGTGACCACTCATGGTCTTACAGGTACCTGTCTTGACGTCCCATAGTCTCACCGTATAATCATGACTTCCCGATACGATGAACTCTGAATCACTGGATATAGCCACAGCAAATACCTAACCTGTGTGACCACTCATGGTCTTACAGGTACCTGTCTTGACGTCCCATAGTCTCACCTTCTTATCGACACTTCCCGATACGATGAACTCTGAATCACTGGATATAGCCACAGATCATACATGACTAGTGTGACCACTCATGGTCTTACAGGTACCTGTCTTGACGTCCCATAGTCTCATCGTATAATCTGCACTTCCCGATACGATGAACTCTGAATCACTGGATATAGCCACAGCATATACCTAATTTGTGTGACCACTCATGGTCTTACAGGTACCTGTCTTGACGTCCCATAGTCTCACCGTCTAATCATGACTTCCCGATACGATGAACTCTGTATCACAGGATATAGCCACAGCAAATACCTAACCTGTGTGACCACTCATGGTCTTACAGGTACCTGTCTTGACGTCCCATAGTCTCACCTTCTTATCGACACTTCCCGATACGATGAACTCTGAATCACTGGATATAGCCACAGCATATACACAACTAGTGTGACCACTCATGGTCTTACAGGTACCTGTCTTGACGTCCCATAGTCTCACCGTCTAATCATGACTTCCCGATACGATGAACTCTGAATCACTGGATATAGCCACAGATCATACATGACTAGTGTGACCACTCATGGTCTTACAGGTACCTGTCTTGACGTCCCATAGTCTCACCGTATAATCATGACTTCCCGATACGATGAACTCTGAATCACTGGATATAGCCACAGATCATACCTAATTTGTGTGACCACTCATGGTCTTACAGGTACCTGTCTTGACGTCCCATAGTCTCACCGTATAATCATGACTTCCCGATACGATGAACTCTGAATCACTGGATATAGCCACAGCAAATACCTAACCTGTGTGACCACTCATGGTCTTACAGGTACCTGTCTTGACGTCCCATAGTCTCACCTTCTTATCGACACTTCCCGATACGATGAACTCTGAATCACTGGATATAGCCACAGATCATACATGACTAGTGTGACCACTCATGGTCTTACAGGTACCTGTCTTGACGTCCCATAGTCTCACCGTATAATCTGCACTTCCCGATACGATGAACTCTGAATCACTGGATATAGCCACAGCATATACATAACTAGTGTGACCACTCATGGTCTTACAGGTACCTGTCTTGACGTCCCATAGTCTCACCGTATAATCATGACTTCCCGATACGATGAACTCTGAATCACTGGATATAGCCACAGCAGATACACAACTAGTGTGACCACTCATGGTCTTACAGGTACCTGTCTTGACGTCCCATAGTCTCACCGTATAATCTGCACTTCCCGATACGATGAACTCTGAATCACTGGATATAGCCACAGATCATACATGACTAGTGTGACCACTCATGGTCTTACAGGTACCTGTCTTGACGTCCCATAGTCTCACCGTATAATCATGACTTCCCGATACGATGAACTCTGAATCACTGGATATAGCCACAGCATATACCAAATTTGTGTGACCACTCATGGTCTTACAGGTACCTGTCTTGACGTCCCATAGTCTCACCTTCTTATCGACACTTCCCGATACGATGAACTCTGAATCACTGGATATAGCCACAGCAGATACATAACTAGTGTGACCACTCATGGTCTTACAGGTACCTGTCTTGACGTCCCATAGTCTCACCGTATAATCTGCACTTCCCGATACGATGAACTCTGAATCACTGGATATAGCCACAGATCATACCTAATTTGTGTGACCACTCATGGTCTTACAGGTACCTGTCTTGACGTCCCATAGTCTCATCGTATAATCTGCACTTCCCGATACGATGAACTCTGAATCACTGGATATAGCCACAGATCATACATGACTAGTGTGACCACTCATGGTCTTACAGGTACCTGTCTTGACGTCCCATAGTCTCATCGTATAATCTGCACTTCCCGATACGATGAACTCTGAATCACTGGATATAGCCACAGATCATACATGACTAGTGTGACCACTCATGGTCTTACAGGTACCTGTCTTGACGTCCCATAGTCTCACCGTATAATCTGCACTTCCCGATACGATGAACTCTGAATCACTGGATATAGCCACAGATCATACCTAATTTGTGTGACCACTCATGGTCTTACAGGTACCTGTCTTGACGTCCCATAGTCTCATCGTATAATCTGCACTTCCCGATACGATGAACTCTGAATCACTGGATATAGCCACAGCAAATACCTAACCTGTGTGACCACTCATGGTCTTACAGGTACCTGTCTTGACGTCCCATAGTCTCACCGTATAATCTGCACTTCCCGATACGATGAACTCTGAATCACTGGATATAGCCACAGATCATACATGACTAGTGTGACCACTCATGGTCTTACAGGTACCTGTCTTGACGTCCCATAGTCTCACCGTATAATCTGCACTTCCCGATACGATGAACTCTGAATCACTGGATATAGCCACAGCATATACATAACTAGTGTGACCACTCATGGTCTTACAGGTACCTGTCTTGACGTCCCATAGTCTCACCGTATTATCATGACTTCCCGATACGATGAACTCTGAATCACTGGATATAGCCACAGCATATACCTAACCTGTGTGACCACTCATGGTCTTACAGGTACCTGTCTTGACGTCCCATAGTCTCATCGTATAATCTGCACTTCCCGATACGATGAACTCTGAATCACTGGATATAGCCACAGCATATACCTAACCTGTGTGACCACTCATGGTCTTACAGGTACCTGTCTTGACGTCCCATAGTCTCATCGTATAATCTGCACTTCCCGATACGATGAACTCTGAATCACTGGATATAGCCACAGAGAATACATAATCTGTGTGACCACTCATGGTCTTACAGGTACCTGTCTTGACGTCCCATAGTCTCACCGTATAATCTGCACTTCCCGATACGATGAACTCTGAATCACTGGATATAGCCACAGCAGATACATAACTAGTGTGACCACTCATGGTCTTACAGGTACCTGTCTTGACGTCCCATAGTCTCACCTTCTTATCGACACTTCCCGATACGATGAACTCTGAATCACTGGATATAGCCACAGATCATACCTAATTTGTGTGACCACTCATGGTCTTACAGGTACCTGTCTTGACGTCCCATAGTCTCACCGTATAATCATGACTTCCCGATACGATGAACTCTGAATCACTGGATATAGCCACAGATCATACCTAATTTGTGTGACCACTCATGGTCTTACAGGTACCTGTCTTGACGTCCCATAGTCTCACCGTATAATCATGACTTCCCGATACGATGAACTCTGAATCACTGGATATAGCCACAGATCATACCTAATTTGTGTGACCACTCATGGTCTTACAGGTACCTGTCTTGACGTCCCATAGTCTCATCGTATAATCTGCACTTCCCGATACGATGAACTCTGAATCACTGGATATAGCCACAGCAAATACCTAACCTGTGTGACCACTCATGGTCTTACAGGTACCTGTCTTGACGTCCCATAGTCTCACCGTATAATCATGACTTCCCGATACGATGAACTCTGAATCACTGGATATAGCCACAGATCATACATGACTAGTGTGACCACTCATGGTCTTACAGGTACCTGTCTTGACGTCCCATAGTCTCACCGTATAATCATGACTTCCCGATACGATGAACTCTGAATCACTGGATATAGCCACAGCATATACACAACTAGTGTGACCACTCATGGTCTTACAGGTACCTGTCTTGACGTCCCATAGTCTCACCGTCTAATCATGACTTCCCGATACGATGAACTCTGAATCACTGGATATAGCCACAGATCATACATGACTAGTGTGACCACTCATGGTCTTACAGGTACCTGTCTTGACGTCCCATAGTCTCACCGTCTAATCATGACTTCCCGATACGATGAACTCTGAATCACTGGATATAGCCACAGCATATACATAACTAGTGTGACCACTCATGGTCTTACAGGTACCTGTCTTGACGTCCCATAGTCTCACCGTATAATCTGCACTTCCCGATACGATGAACTCTGAATCACTGGATATAGCCACAGATCATACATGACTAGTGTGACCACTCATGGTCTTACAGGTACCTGTCTTGACGTCCCATAGTCTCACCGTATAATCATGACTTCCCGATACGATGAACTCTGAATCACTGGATATAGCCACAGATAATACATAATCTGTGTGACCACTCATGGTCTTACAGGTACCTGTCTTGACGTCCCATAGTCTCACCGTATAATCATGACTTCCCGATACGATGAACTCTGAATCACTGGATATAGCCACAGATCATACCTAATTTGTGTGACCACTCATGGTCTTACAGGTACCTGTCTTGACGTCCCATAGTCTCACCGTATAATCATGACTTCCCGATACGATGAACTCTGAATCACTGGATATAGCCACAGCAAATACCTAACCTGTGTGACCACTCATGGTCTTACAGGTACCTGTCTTGACGTCCCATAGTCTCACCGTATAATCATGACTTCCCGATACGATGAACTCTGAATCACTGGATATAGCCACAGCAGATACACAACTAGTGTGACCACTCATGGTCTTACAGGTACCTGTCTTGACGTCCCATAGTCTCACCGTATAATCTGCACTTCCCGATACGATGAACTCTGAATCACTGGATATAGCCACAGATCATACATGACTAGTGTGACCACTCATGGTCTTACAGGTACCTGTCTTGACGTCCCATAGTCTCACCGTATTATCATGACTTCCCGATACGATGAACTCTGAATCACTGGATATAGCCACAGCATATACATAACTAGTGTGACCACTCATGGTCTTACAGGTACCTGTCTTGACGTCCCATAGTCTCACCGTATAATCATGACTTCCCGATACGATGAACTCTGAATCACTGGATATAGCCACAGCAAATACCTAACCTGTGTGACCACTCATGGTCTTACAGGTACCTGTCTTGACGTCCCATAGTCTCACCTTCTTATCGACACTTCCCGATACGATGAACTCTGAATCACTGGATATAGCCACAGATCATACATGACTAGTGTGACCACTCATGGTCTTACAGGTACCTGTCTTGACGTCCCATAGTCTCATCGTATAATCTGCACTTCCCGATACGATGAACTCTGAATCACTGGATATAGCCACAGCATATACCTAATTTGTGTGACCACTCATGGTCTTACAGGTACCTGTCTTGACGTCCCATAGTCTCACCGTCTAATCATGACTTCCCGATACGATGAACTCTGTATCACAGGATATAGCCACAGCAAATACCTAACCTGTGTGACCACTCATGGTCTTACAGGTACCTGTCTTGACGTCCCATAGTCTCACCTTCTTATCGACACTTCCCGATACGATGAACTCTGAATCACTGGATATAGCCACAGCATATACCTAACCTGTGTGACCACTCATGGTCTTACAGGTACCTGTCTTGACGTCCCATAGTCTCACCGTCTAATCATGACTTCCCGATACGATGAACTCTGAATCACTGGATATAGCCACAGATCATACATGACTAGTGTGACCACTCATGGTCTTACAGGTACCTGTCTTGACGTCCCATAGTCTCACCGTATAATCATGACTTCCCGATACGATGAACTCTGAATCACTGGATATAGCCACAGATCATACCTAATTTGTGTGACCACTCATGGTCTTACAGGTACCTGTCTTGACGTCCCATAGTCTCACCGTATAATCATGACTTCCCGATACGATGAACTCTGAATCACTGGATATAGCCACAGCAAATACCTAACCTGTGTGACCACTCATGGTCTTACAGGTACCTGTCTTGACGTCCCATAGTCTCACCTTCTTATCGACACTTCCCGATACGATGAACTCTGAATCACTGGATATAGCCACAGATCATACATGACTAGTGTGACCACTCATGGTCTTACAGGTACCTGTCTTGACGTCCCATAGTCTCACCGTATAATCTGCACTTCCCGATACGATGAACTCTGAATCACTGGATATAGCCACAGCATATACATAACTAGTGTGACCACTCATGGTCTTACAGGTACCTGTCTTGACGTCCCATAGTCTCACCGTATAATCATGACTTCCCGATACGATGAACTCTGAATCACTGGATATAGCCACAGCAGATACACAACTAGTGTGACCACTCATGGTCTTACAGGTACCTGTCTTGACGTCCCATAGTCTCACCGTATAATCTGCACTTCCCGATACGATGAACTCTGAATCACTGGATATAGCCACAGATCATACATGACTAGTGTGACCACTCATGGTCTTACAGGTACCTGTCTTGACGTCCCATAGTCTCACCGTATAATCATGACTTCCCGATACGATGAACTCTGAATCACTGGATATAGCCACAGCATATACCAAATTTGTGTGACCACTCATGGTCTTACAGGTACCTGTCTTGACGTCCCATAGTCTCACCTTCTTATCGACACTTCCCGATACGATGAACTCTGAATCACTGGATATAGCCACAGCAGATACATAACTAGTGTGACCACTCATGGTCTTACAGGTACCTGTCTTGACGTCCCATAGTCTCACCGTATAATCTGCACTTCCCGATACGATGAACTCTGAATCACTGGATATAGCCACAGATCATACCTAATTTGTGTGACCACTCATGGTCTTACAGGTACCTGTCTTGACGTCCCATAGTCTCATCGTATAATCTGCACTTCCCGATACGATGAACTCTGAATCACTGGATATAGCCACAGATCATACATGACTAGTGTGACCACTCATGGTCTTACAGGTACCTGTCTTGACGTCCCATAGTCTCATCGTATAATCTGCACTTCCCGATACGATGAACTCTGAATCACTGGATATAGCCACAGATCATACATGACTAGTGTGACCACTCATGGTCTTACAGGTACCTGTCTTGACGTCCCATAGTCTCACCGTATAATCTGCACTTCCCGATACGATGAACTCTGAATCACTGGATATAGCCACAGATCATACATGACTAGTGTGACCACTCATGGTCTTACAGGTACCTGTCTTGACGTCCCATAGTCTCATCGTATAATCTGCACTTCCCGATACGATGAACTCTGAATCACTGGATATAGCCACAGCAAATACCTAACCTGTGTGACCACTCATGGTCTTACAGGTACCTGTCTTGACGTCCCATAGTCTCACCGTATAATCTGCACTTCCCGATACGATGAACTCTGAATCACTGGATATAGCCACAGATCATACATGACTAGTGTGACCACTCATGGTCTTACAGGTACCTGTCTTGACGTCCCATAGTCTCACCGTATAATCTGCACTTCCCGATACGATGAACTCTGAATCACTGGATATAGCCACAGCATATACATAACTAGTGTGACCACTCATGGTCTTACAGGTACCTGTCTTGACGTCCCATAGTCTCACCGTATTATCATGACTTCCCGATACGATGAACTCTGAATCACTGGATATAGCCACAGAATATACCTAACCTGTGTGACCACTCATGGTCTTACAGGTACCTGTCTTGACGTCCCATAGTCTCATCGTATAATCTGCACTTCCCGATACGATGAACTCTGAATCACTGGATATAGCCACAGCATATACCTAACCTGTGTGACCACTCATGGTCTTACAGGTACCTGTCTTGACGTCCCATAGTCTCATCGTATAATCTGCACTTCCCGATACGATGAACTCTGAATCACTGGATATAGCCACAGAGAATACATAATCTGTGTGACCACTCATGGTCTTACAGGTACCTGTCTTGACGTCCCATAGTCTCACCGTATAATCTGCACTTCCCGATACGATGAACTCTGAATCACTGGATATAGCCACAGCAGATACATAACTAGTGTGACCACTCATGGTCTTACAGGTACCTGTCTTGACGTCCCATAGTCTCACCTTCTTATCGACACTTCCCGATACGATGAACTCTGAATCACTGGATATAGCCACAGATCATACCTAATTTGTGTGACCACTCATGGTCTTACAGGTACCTGTCTTGACGTCCCATAGTCTCACCGTATAATCATGACTTCCCGATACGATGAACTCTGAATCACTGGATATAGCCACAGATCATACCTAATTTGTGTGACCACTCATGGTCTTACAGGTACCTGTCTTGACGTCCCATAGTCTCACCGTATAATCATGACTTCCCGATACGATGAACTCTGAATCACTGGATATAGCCACAGATCATACCTAATTTGTGTGACCACTCATGGTCTTACAGGTACCTGTCTTGACGTCCCATAGTCTCATCGTATAATCTGCACTTCCCGATACGATGAACTCTGAATCACTGGATATAGCCACAGCAAATACCTAACCTGTGTGACCACTCATGGTCTTACAGGTACCTGTCTTGACGTCCCATAGTCTCACCGTATAATCATGACTTCCCGATACGATGAACTCTGAATCACTGGATATAGCCACAGATCATACATGACTAGTGTGACCACTCATGGTCTTACAGGTACCTGTCTTGACGTCCCATAGTCTCACCGTCTAATCATGACTTCCCGATACGATGAACTCTGAATCACTGGATATAGCCACAGCATATACACAACTAGTGTGACCACTCATGGTCTTACAGGTACCTGTCTTGACGTCCCATAGTCTCACCGTATTATCATGACTTCCCGATACGATGAACTCTGAATCACTGGATATAGCCACAGATCATACATGACTAGTGTGACCACTCATGGTCTTACAGGTACCTGTCTTGACGTCCCATAGTCTCACCGTCTAATCATGACTTCCCGATACGATGAACTCTGAATCACTGGATATAGCCACAGCATATACATAACTAGTGTGACCACTCATGGTCTTACAGGTACCTGTCTTGACGTCCCATAGTCTCACCGTATAATCTGCACTTCCCGATACGATGAACTCTGAATCACTGGATATAGCCACAGATCATACATGACTAGTGTGACCACTCATGGTCTTACAGGTACCTGTCTTGACGTCCCATAGTCTCACCGTATAATCATGACTTCCCGATACGATGAACTCTGAATCACTGGATATAGCCACAGATAATACATAATCTGTGTGACCACTCATGGTCTTACAGGTACCTGTCTTGACGTCCCATAGTCTCACCGTATAATCATGACTTCCCGATACGATGAACTCTGAATCACTGGATATAGCCACAGATCATACCTAATTTGTGTGACCACTCATGGTCTTACAGGTACCTGTCTTGACGTCCCATAGTCTCACCGTATAATCATGACTTCCCGATACGATGAACTCTGAATCACTGGATATAGCCACAGATCATACATGACTAGTGTGACCACTCATGGTCTTACAGGTACCTGTCTTGACGTCCCATAGTCTCACCGTATTATCATGACTTCCCGATACGATGAACTCTGAATCACTGGATATAG
The DNA here is from genome assembly GCA_946699065.1 of Loxodes magnus. Classification (NCBI taxonomy): domain Eukaryota; phylum Ciliophora; class Karyorelictea; order Loxodida; family Loxodidae; genus Loxodes; species Loxodes magnus. Next base: position 99,443 of record CAMPDV010001045.1, read on the forward strand.
CCACAGCATATACCTAACTAGTGTGACCACTCATGGTCTTACAGGTACCTGTCTTGACGTCCCATAGTCTCATCGTATAATCTGCACTTCCCGATACGATGAACTCTGAATCACTGGATATAGCCACAGCAAATACCTAACCTGTGTGACCACTCATGGTCTTACAGGTACCTGTCTTGACGTCCCATAGTCTCACCGTATAATCTGCACTTCCCGATACGATGAACTCTGAATCACTGGATATAGCCACAGATCATACATGACTAGTGTGACCACTCATGGTCTTACAGGTACCTGTCTTGACGTCCCATAGTCTCACCGTATAATCATGACTTCCCGATACGATGAACTCTGAATCACTGGATATAGCCACAGCAAATACCTAACCTGTGTGACCACTCATGGTCTTACAGGTACCTGTCTTGACGTCCCATAGTCTCACCTTCTTATCGACACTTCCCGATACGATGAACTCTGAATCACTGGATATAGCCACAGCAGATACATAGTGTGTGTGACCACTCATGGTCTTACAGGTACCTGTCTTGACGTCCCATAGTCTCACCGTATAATCTGCACTTCCCGATACGATGAACTCTGAATCACTGGATATAGCCACAGATCATACATGACTAGTGTGACCACTCATGGTCTTACAGGTACCTGTCTTGACGTCCCATAGTCTCACCGTATTATCATGACTTCCCGATACGATGAACTCTGAATCACTGGATATAGCCACAGCATATACATAACTAGTGTGACCACTCATGGTCTTACAGGTACCTGTCTTGACGTCCCATAGTCTCACCGTATAATCATGACTTCCCGATACGATGAACTCTGAATCACTGGATATAGCCACAGCAGATACATAACTAGTGTGACCACTCATGGTCTTACAGGTACCTGTCTTGACGTCCCATAGTCTCACCTTCTTATCGACACTTCCCGATACGATGAACTCTGAATCACTGGATATAGCCACAGATCATACATGACTAGTGTGACCACTCATGGTCTTACAGGTACCTGTCTTGACGTCCCATAGTCTCACCGTATAATCTGCACTTCCCGATACGATGAACTCTGAATCACTGGATATAGCCACAGCATATACATAACTAGTGTGACCACTCATGGTCTTACAGGTACCTGTCTTGACGTCCCATAGTCTCACCGTATAATCATGACTTCCCGATACGATGAACTCTGAATCACTGGATATAGCCACAGCAGATACATAACTAGTGTGACCACTCATGGTCTTACAGGTACCTGTCTTGACGTCCCATAGTCTCACCTTCTTATCGACACTTCCCGATACGATGAACTCTGAATCACTGGATATAGCCACAGATCATACATAATCTGTGTGACCACTCATGGTCTTACAGGTACCTGTCTTGACGTCCCATAGTCTCACCGTATAATCTGCACTTCCCGATACGATGAACTCTGAATCACTGGATATAGCCACAGCATATACATAACTAGTGTGACCACTCATGGTCTTACAGGTACCTGTCTTGACGTCCCATAGTCTCACCGTATAATCTGCACTTCCCGATACGATGAACTCTGAATCACTGGATATAGCCACAGATCATACATGACTAGTGTGACCACTCATGGTCTTACAGGTACCTGTCTTGACGTCCCATAGTCTCACCGTATTATCATGACTTCCCGATACGATGAACTCTGAATCACTGGATATAGCCACAGAGAATACATAATCTGTGTGACCACTCATGGTCTTACAGGTACCTGTCTTGACGTCCCATAGTCTCACCGTATAATCTGCACTTCCCGATACGATGAACTCTGTATCACTGGATATAGCCACAGCAAATACCTAACCTGTGTGACCACTCATGGTCTTACAGGTACCTGTCTTGACGTCCCATAGTCTCACCTTCTTATCGACACTTCCCGATACGATGAACTCTGAATCACTGGATATAGCCACAGATCATACATGACTAGTGTGACCACTCATGGTCTTACAGGTACCTGTCTTGACGTCCCATAGTCTCACCGTATAATCTGCACTTTCCGATACGATGAACTCTGAATCACTGGATATAGCCACAGATCATACATGACTAGTGTGACCACTCATGGTCTTACAGGTACCTGTCTTGACGTCCCATAGTCTCACCTTCTTATCGACACTTCCCGATACGATGAACTCTGAATCACTGGATATAGCCACAGCAGATACATAGTGTGTGTGACCACTCATGGTCTTACAGGTACCTGTCTTGACGTCCCATAGTCTCACCGTATAATCTGCACTTCCCGATACGATGAACTCTGAATCACTGGATATAGCCACAGATCATACATGACTAGTGTGACCACTCATGGTCTTACAGGTACCTGTCTTGACGTCCCATAGTCTCACCGTATAATCTGCACTTCCCGATACGATGAACTCTGAATCACTGGATATAGCCACAGCATATACATGACTAGTGTGACCACTCATGGTCTTACAGGTACCTGTCTTGACGTCCCATAGTCTCACCGTCTTATCATCACTTCCCGATACGATGAACTCTGTATCACTGGATATAGCCACAGCATATACATAACTAGTGTGACCACTCATGGTCTTACAGGTACCTGTCTTGACGTCCCATAGTCTCACCGTATAATCTGCACTTCCCGATACGATGAACTCTGAATCACTGGATATAGCCACAGCATATACATAACTAGTGTGACCACTCATGGTCTTACAGGTACCTGTCTTGACGTCCCATAGTCTCACCGTATAATCTGCACTTCCCGATACGATGAACTCTGAATCACTGGATATAGCCACAGCATATACATAACTAGTGTGACCACTCATGGTCTTACAGGTACCTGTCTTGACGTCCCATAGTCTCACCGTATAATCATGACTTCCCGATACGATGAACTCTGAATCACTGGATATAGCCACAGCAGATACATAACTAGTGTGACCACTCATGGTCTTACAGGTACCTGTCTTGACGTCCCATAGTCTCACCTTCTTATCGACACTTCCCGATACGATGAACTCTGAATCACTGGATATAGCCACAGATCATACATAATCTGTGTGACCACTCATGGTCTTACAGGTACCTGTCTTGACGTCCCATAGTCTCACCGTATAATCTGCACTTCCCGATACGATGAACTCTGAATCACTGGATATAGCCACAGCATATACATAACTAGTGTGACCACTCATGGTCTTACAGGTACCTGTCTTGACGTCCCATAGTCTCACCGTATAATCTGCACTTCCCGATACGATGAACTCTGAATCACTGGATATAGCCACAGATCATACATGACTAGTGTGACCACTCATGGTCTTACAGGTACCTGTCTTGACGTCCCATAGTCTCACCGTATAATCATGACTTCCCGATACGATGAACTCTGAATCACTGGATATAGCCACAGAGAATACATAATCTGTGTGACCACTCATGGTCTTACAGGTACCTGTCTTGACGTCCCATAGTCTCACCGTATAATCTGCACTTCCCGATACGATGAACTCTGTATCACTGGATATAGCCACAGCAAATACCTAACCTGTGTGACCACTCATGGTCTTACAGGTACCTGTCTTGACGTCCCATAGTCTCACCTTCTTATCGACACTTCCCGATACGATGAACTCTGAATCACTGGATATAGCCACAGATCATACATGACTAGTGTGACCACTCATGGTCTTACAGGTACCTGTCTTGACGTCCCATAGTCTCACCGTATAATCTGCACTTTCCGATACGATGAACTCTGAATCACTGGATATAGCCACAGATCATACATGACTAGTGTGACCACTCATGGTCTTACAGGTACCTGTCTTGACGTCCCATAGTCTCACCTTCTTATCGACACTTCCCGATACGATGAACTCTGAATCACTGGATATAGCCACAGCAGATACATAGTGTGTGTGACCACTCATGGTCTTACAGGTACCTGTCTTGACGTCCCATAGTCTCACCGTATAATCTGCACTTCCCGATACGATGAACTCTGAATCACTGGATATAGCCACAGATCATACATGACTAGTGTGACCACTCATGGTCTTACAGGTACCTGTCTTGACGTCCCATAGTCTCACCGTATAATCTGCACTTCCCGATACGATGAACTCTGAATCACTGGATATAGCCACAGCATATACATGACTAGTGTGACCACTCATGGTCTTACAGGTACCTGTCTTGACGTCCCATAGTCTCACCGTCTTATCATCACTTCCCGATACGATGAACTCTGTATCACTGGATATAGCCACAGCATATACATAACTAGTGTGACCACTCATGGTCTTACAGGTACCTGTCTTGACGTCCCATAGTCTCACCGTATAATCTGCACTTCCCGATACGATGAACTCTGAATCACTGGATATAGCCACAGCATATACATAACTAGTGTGACCACTCATGGTCTTACAGGTACCTGTCTTGACGTCCCATAGTCTCACCGTATAATCTGCACTTCCCGATACGATGAACTCTGAATCACTGGATATAGCCACAGCATATACATTACTAGTGTGACCACTCATGGTCTTACAGGTACCTGTCTTGACGTCCCATAGTCTCACCGTCTTATCTGCACTTCCCGATACGATGAACTCTGAATCACTGGATATAGCCACAGCATATACATTACTAGTGTGACCACTCATGGTCTTACAGGTACCTGTCTTGACGTCCCATAGTCTCACCGTATAATCATGACTTCCCGATACGATGAACTCTGAATCACTGGATATAGCCACAGCATATACATAACTAGTGTGACCACTCATGGTCTTACAGGTACCTGTCTTGACGTCCCATAGTCTCACCGTATAATCATGACTTCCCGATACGATGAACTCTGAATCACTGGATATAGACACAGATCATACATGACTAGTGTGACCACTCATGGTCTTACAGGTACCTGTCTTGACGTCCCATAGTCTCATCGTATAATCTGCACTTCCCGATACGATGAACTCTGAATCACTGGATATAGCCACAGCATATACATAACTAGTGTGACCACTCATGGTCTTACAGGTACCTGTCTTGACGTCCCATAGTCTCACCGTCTAATCATGACTTCCCGATACGATGAACTCTGAATCACTGGATATAGCCACAGATCATACATGACTAGTGTGACCACTCATGGTCTTACAGGTACCTGTCTTGACGTCCCATAGTCTCACCGTATAATCTGCACTTCCCGATACGATGAACTCTGAATCACTGGATATAGCCACAGCAGATACATAACTAGTGTGACCACTCATGGTCTTACAGGTACCTGTCTTGACGTCCCATAGTCTCACCGTATAATCTGCACTTCCCGATACGATGAACTCTGAATCACTGGATATAGCCACAGCATATACATAACTAGTGTGACCACTCATGGTCTTACAGGTACCTGTCTTGACGTCCCATAGTCTCACCGTATAATCATGACTTCCCGATACGATGAACTCTGAATCACTGGATATAGCCACAGCAGATACACAACTAGTGTGACCACTCATGGTCTTACAGGTACCTGTCTTGACGTCCCATAGTCTCATCGTATAATCTGCACTTCCCGATACGATGAACTCTGAATCACTGGATATAGCCACAGATCATACATGACTAGTGTGACCACTCATGGTCTTACAGGTACCTGTCTTGACGTCCCATAGTCTCACCGTATAATCATGACTTCCCGATACGATGAACTCTGAATCACTGGATATAGCCACAGATCATACATGACTAGTGTGACCACTCATGGTCTTACAGGTACCTGTCTTGACGTCCCATAGTCTCACCGTATAATCATGACTTCCCGATACGATGAACTCTGAATCACTGGATATAGCCACAGATCATACAGAACTAGTGTGACCACTCATGGTCTTACAGGTACCTGTCTTGAAGTCCCATAGTCTCACCGTCTAATCTCCACTTCCCGATACGATGAACTCTGAATCACTGGATATAGCCACAGCAAATACCTAACCTGTGTGACCACTCCTGGTCTTACAGGTACCTGTCTTGACGTCACATAGTCTCACCGTATAATCTGCACTTCCCGATACGATGAACTCTGAATCACTGGATATAGCCACAGATCATACATGACTAGTGTGACCACTCATGGTCTTACAGGTACCTGTCTTGACGTCCCATAGTCTCATCGTATAATCTGCACTTCCCGATACGATGAACTCTGAATCACTGGATATAGCCACAGATCATACATGACTAGTGTGACCACTCATGGTCTTACAGGTACCTGTCTTGACGTCCCATAGTCTCACCGTATAATCTGCACTTCCCGATACGATGAACTCTGAATCACTGGATATAGCCACAGATCATACATGACTAGTGTGACCACTCATGGTCTTACAGGTACCTGTCTTGACGTCCCATAGTCTCATCGTATAATCTGCACTTCCCGATACGATGAACTCTGAATCACTGGATATAGCCACAGCAAATACCTAACCTGTGTGACCACTCATGGTCTTACAGGTACCTGTCTTGACGTCCCATAGTCTCACCTTCTTATCGACACTTCCCGATACGATGAACTCTGAATCACTGGATATAGCCACAGATCATACATGACTAGTGTGACCACTCATGGTCTTACAGGTACCTGTCTTGACGTCCCATAGTCTCACCGTATAATCTGCACTTCCCGATACGATGAACTCTGAATCACTGGATATAGCCACAGCATATACATAACTAGTGTGACCACTCATGGTCTTACAGGTACCTGTCTTGACGTCCCATAGTCTCACCGTATTATCATGACTTCCCGATACGATGAACTCTGAATCACTGGATATAGCCACAGCAGATACACAACTAGTGTGACCACTCATGGTCTTACAGGTACCTGTCTTGACGTCCCATAGTCTCACCGTATAATCTGCACTTCCCGATACGATGAACTCTGAATCACTGGATATAGCCACAGATCATACATGACTAGTGTGACCACTCATGGTCTTACAGGTACCTGTCTTGACGTCCCATAGTCTCATCGTATAATCTGCACTTCCCGATACGATGAACTCTGAATCACTGGATATAGCCACAGAGAATACATAATCTGTGTGACCACTCATGGTCTTACAGGTACCTGTCTTGACGTCCCATAGTCTCACCGTATAATCTGCACTTCCCGATACGATGAACTCTGAATCACTGGATATAGCCACAGCAGATACATAACTAGTGTGACCACTCATGGTCTTACAGGTACCTGTCTTGACGTCCCATAGTCTCACCTTCTTATCGACACTTCCCGATACGATGAACTCTGAATCACTGGATATAGCCACAGATCATACCTAATTTGTGTGACCACTCATGGTCTTACAGGTACCTGTCTTGACGTCCCATAGTCTCACCGTATAATCATGACTTCCCGATACGATGAACTCTGAATCACTGGATATAGCCACAGATCATACCTAATTTGTGTGACCACTCATGGTCTTACAGGTACCTGTCTTGACGTCCCATAGTCTCACCTTCTTATCGACACTTCCCGATACGATGAACTCTGAATCACTGGATATAGCCACAGATCATACCTAATTTGTGTGACCACTCATGGTCTTACAGGTACCTGTCTTGACGTCCCATAGTCTCACCGTATAATCATGACTTCCCGATACGATGAACTCTGAATCACTGGATATAGCCACAGATCATACCTAATTTGTGTGACCACTCATGGTCTTACAGGTACCTGTCTTGACGTCCCATAGTCTCACCGTATAATCATGACTTCCCGATACGATGAACTCTGAATCACTGGATATAGCCACAGATCATACATAACTAGTGTGACCACTCATGGTCTTACAGGTACCTGTCTTGACGTCCCATAGTCTCACCTTCTTATCGACACTTCCCGATACGATGAACTCTGAATCGCTGGATATAGCCACAGCATATACCTAACCTGTGTGACCACTCATGGTCTTACAGGTACCTGTCTTGACGTCCCATAGTCTCATCGTATAATCTGCACTTCCCGATACGATGAACTCTGAATCACTGGATATAGCCACAGATCATACCTAATTTGTGTGACCACTCATGGTCTTACAGGTACCTGTCTTGACGTCCCATAGTCTCACCTTCTTATCGACACTTCCCGATACGATGAACTCTGAATCACTGGATATAGCCACAGCATATACCTAACTAGTGTGACCACTCATGGTCTTACAGGTACCTGTCTTGACGTCCCATAGTCTCACCGTATAATCATGACTTCCCGATACGATGAACTCTGAATCACTGGATATAGCCACAGATCATACATAACTAGTGTGACCACTCATGGTCTTACAGGTACCTGTCTTGACGTCCCATAGTCTCACCGTATAATCTGCACTTCCCGATACGATGAACTCTGAATCACTGGATATAGCCTCAGCATATACCTAACTAGTGTGACCACTCATGGTCTTACAGGTACCTGTCTTGACGTCCCATAGTCTCATCGTATAATCTGCACTTCCCGATACGATGAACTCTGAATCACTGGATATAGCCTCAGCAAATACCTAACATGTGTGACCACTCATGGTCTTACAGGTACCTGTCTTGACGTCCCATAGTCTCACCGTATAATCATGACTTCCCGATACGATGAACTCTGAATCACTGGATATAGCCACAGCAAATACCTAACCTGTGTGACCACTCATGGTCTTACAGGTACCTGTCTTGACGTCCCATAGTCTCACCGTATAATCTGCACTTCCCGATACGATGAACTCTGAATCACTGGATATAGCCACAGCATATACCTAACTAGTGTGACCACTCATGGTCTTACAGGTACCTGTCTTGACGTCCCATAGTCTCATCGTATAATCTGCACTTCCCGATACGATGAACTCTGAATCACTGGATATAGCCTCAGCAAATACCTAACATGTGTGACCACTCATGGTCTTACAGGTACCTGTCTTGACGTCCCATAGTCTCACCGTATAATCATGACTTCCCGATACGATGAACTCTGAATCACTGGATATAGCCACAGCAAATACCTAACCTGTGTGACCACTCATGGTCTTACAGGTACCTGTCTTGACGTCCCATAGTCTCACCGTATAATCATGACTTCCCGATACGATGAACTCTGAATCACTGGATATAGCCACAGCAGATACACAACTAGTGTGACCACTCATGGTCTTACAGGTACCTGTCTTGACGTCCCATAGTCTCACCGTATAATCTGCACTTCCCGATACGATGAACTCTGAATCACTGGATATAGCCACAGATCATACCTAATTTGTGTGACCACTCATGGTCTTACAGGTACCTGTCTTGACGTCCCATAGTCTCACCGTATAATCATGACTTCCCGATACGATGAACTCTGAATCACTGGATATAGCCACAGCAAATACCTAACCTGTGTGACCACTCATGGTCTTACAGGTACCTGTCTTGACGTCCCATAGTCTCACCGTATAATCATGACTTCCCGATACGATGAACTCTGAATCACTGGATATAGCCACAGCAGATACACAACTAGTGTGACCACTCATGGTCTTACAGGTACCTGTCTTGACGTCCCATAGTCTCACCGTATAATCTGCACTTCCCGATACGATGAACTCTGAATCACTGGATATAGCCACAGATCATACATGACTAGTGTGACCACTCATGGTCTTACAGGTACCTGTCTTGACGTCCCATAGTCTCACCGTATTATCATGACTTCCCGATACGATGAACTCTGAATCACTGGATATAGCCACAGCATATACATAACTAGTGTGACCACTCATGGTCTTACAGGTACCTGTCTTGACGTCCCATAGTCTCACCGTATAATCATGACTTCCCGATACGATGAACTCTGAATCACTGGATATAGCCACAGCAAATACCTAACCTGTGTGACCACTCATGGTCTTACAGGTACCTGTCTTGACGTCCCATAGTCTCACCTTCTTATCGACACTTCCCGATACGATGAACTCTGAATCACTGGATATAGCCACAGATCATACATGACTAGTGTGACCACTCATGGTCTTACAGGTACCTGTCTTGACGTCCCATAGTCTCATCGTATAATCTGCACTTCCCGATACGATGAACTCTGAATCACTGGATATAGCCACAGCATATACCTAATTTGTGTGACCACTCATGGTCTTACAGGTACCTGTCTTGACGTCCCATAGTCTCACCGTCTAATCATGACTTCCCGATACGATGAACTCTGTATCACAGGATATAGCCACAGCAAATACCTAACCTGTGTGACCACTCATGGTCTTACAGGTACCTGTCTTGACGTCCCATAGTCTCACCTTCTTATCGACACTTCCCGATACGATGAACTCTGAATCACTGGATATAGCCACAGCATATACCTAACCTGTGTGACCACTCATGGTCTTACAGGTACCTGTCTTGACGTCCCATAGTCTCACCGTCTAATCATGACTTCCCGATACGATGAACTCTGAATCACTGGATATAGCCACAGATCATACATGACTAGTGTGACCACTCATGGTCTTACAGGTACCTGTCTTGACGTCCCATAGTCTCACCGTATAATCATGACTTCCCGATACGATGAACTCTGAATCACTGGATATAGCCACAGATCATACCTAATTTGTGTGACCACTCATGGTCTTACAGGTACCTGTCTTGACGTCCCATAGTCTCACCGTATAATCATGACTTCCCGATACGATGAACTCTGAATCACTGGATATAGCCACAGCAAATACCTAACCTGTGTGACCACTCATGGTCTTACAGGTACCTGTCTTGACGTCCCATAGTCTCACCTTCTTATCGACACTTCCCGATACGATGAACTCTGAATCACTGGATATAGCCACAGATCATACATGACTAGTGTGACCACTCATGGTCTTACAGGTACCTGTCTTGACGTCCCATAGTCTCACCGTATAATCTGCACTTCCCGATACGATGAACTCTGAATCACTGGATATAGCCACAGCATATACATAACTAGTGTGACCACTCATGGTCTTACAGGTACCTGTCTTGACGTCCCATAGTCTCACCGTATAATCATGACTTCCCGATACGATGAACTCTGAATCACTGGATATAGCCACAGATCATACCTAATTTGTGTGACCACTCATGGTCTTACAGGTACCTGTCTTGACGTCCCATAGTCTCATCGTATAATCTGCACTTCCCGATACGATGAACTCTGAATCACTGGATATAGCCACAGCAGATACACAACTAGTGTGACCACTCATGGTCTTACAGGTACCTGTCTTGACGTCCCATAGTCTCACCGTATAATCTGCACTTCCCGATACGATGAACTCTGAATCACTGGATATAGCCACAGCAGATACATAACTAGTGTGACCACTCATGGTCTTACAGGTACCTGTCTTGACGTCCCATAGTCTCACCGTATAATCATGACTTCCCGATACGATGAACTCTGAATCACTGGATATAGCCACAGCATATACCAAATTTGTGTGACCACTCATGGTCTTACAGGTACCTGTCTTGACGTCCCATAGTCTCACCTTCTTATCGACACTTCCCGATACGATGAACTCTGAATCACTGGATATAGCCACAGATCATACCTAATTTGTGTGACCACTCATGGTCTTACAGGTACCTGTCTTGACGTCCCATAGTCTCACCGTATAATCATGACTTCCCGATACGATGAACTCTGAATCACTGGATATAGCCACAGATCATACCTAATTTGTGTGACCACTCATGGTCTTACAGGTACCTGTCTTGACGTCCCATAGTCTCATCGTATAATCTGCACTTCCCGATACGATGAACTCTGAATCACTGGATATAGCCACAGATCATACATGACTAGTGTGACCACTCATGGTCTTACAGGTACCTGTCTTGACGTCCCATAGTCTCATCGTATAATCTGCACTTCCCGATACGATGAACTCTGAATCACTGGATATAGCCACAGATCATACATGACTAGTGTGACCACTCATGGTCTTACAGGTACCTGTCTTGACGTCCCATAGTCTCACCGTATAATCTGCACTTCCCGATACGATGAACTCTGAATCACTGGATATAGCCACAGATCATACATGACTAGTGTGACCACTCATGGTCTTACAGGTACCTGTCTTGACGTCCCATAGTCTCATCGTATAATCTGCACTTCCCGATACGATGAACTCTGAATCACTGGATATAGCCACAGCAAATACCTAACCTGTGTGACCACTCATGGTCTTACAGGTACCTGTCTTGACGTCCCATAGTCTCACCGTATAATCTGCACTTCCCGATACGATGAACTCTGAATCACTGGATATAGCCACAGATCATACATGACTAGTGTGACCACTCATGGTCTTACAGGTACCTGTCTTGACGTCCCATAGTCTCACCGTATAATCTGCACTTCCCGATACGATGAACTCTGAATCACTGGATATAGCCACAGCATATACATAACTAGTGTGACCACTCATGGTCTTACAGGTACCTGTCTTGACGTCCCATAGTCTCACCGTATTATCATGACTTCCCGATACGATGAACTCTGAATCACTGGATATAGCCACAGCATATACCTAACCTGTGTGACCACTCATGGTCTTACAGGTACCTGTCTTGACGTCCCATAGTCTCATCGTATAATCTGCACTTCCCGATACGATGAACTCTGAATCACTGGATATAGCCACAGCATATACCTAACCTGTGTGACCACTCATGGTCTTACAGGTACCTGTCTTGACGTCCCATAGTCTCATCGTATAATCTGCACTTCCCGATACGATGAACTCTGAATCACTGGATATAGCCACAGCATATACACAACTAGTGTGACCACTCATGGTCTTACAGGTACCTGTCTTGACGTCCCATAGTCTCACCGTATAATCTGCACTTCCCGATACGATGAACTCTGAATCACTGGATATAGCCACAGCAGATACATAACTAGTGTGACCACTCATGGTCTTACAGGTACCTGTCTTGACGTCCCATAGTCTCACCTTCTTATCGACACTTCCCGATACGATGAACTCTGAATCACTGGATATAGCCACAGATCATACCTAATTTGTGTGACCACTCATGGTCTTACAGGTACCTGTCTTGACGTCCCATAGTCTCACCGTATAATCATGACTTCCCGATACGATGAACTCTGAATCACTGGATATAGCCACAGATCATACCTAATTTGTGTGACCACTCATGGTCTTACAGGTACCTGTCTTGACGTCCCATAGTCTCACCGTATAATCATGACTTCCCGATACGATGAACTCTGAATCACTGGATATAGCCACAGATCATACCTAATTTGTGTGACCACTCATGGTCTTACAGGTACCTGTCTTGACGTCCCATAGTCTCACCGTCTAATCATGACTTCCCGATACGATGAACTCTGAATCACTGGATATAGCCACAGATCATACATGACTAGTGTGACCACTCATGGTCTTACAGGTACCTGTCTTGACGTCCCATAGTCTCATCGTATAATCTGCACTTCCCGATACGATGAACTCTGAATCACTGGATATAGCCACAGCAAATACCTAACCTGTGTGACCACTCATGGTCTTACAGGTACCTGTCTTGACGTCCCATAGTCTCACCGTCTAATCATGACTTCCCGATACGATGAACTCTGAATCACTGGATATAGCCACAGATCATACATGACTAGTGTGACCACTCATGGTCTTACAGGTACCTGTCTTGACGTCCCATAGTCTCACCGTCTAATCATGACTTCCCGATACGATGAACTCTGAATCACTGGATATAGCCACAGCATATACACAACTAGTGTGACCACTCATGGTCTTACAGGTACCTGTCTTGACGTCCCATAGTCTCACCGTATAATCATGACTTCCCGATACGATGAACTCTGAATCACTGGATATAGCCACAGCAAATACCTAACCTGTGTGACCACTCATGGTCTTACAGGTACCTGTCTTGACGTCCCATAGTCTCACCGTCTAATCATGACTTCCCGATACGATGAACTCTGAATCACTGGATATAGCCACAGATCATACATGACTAGTGTGACCACTCATGGTCTTACAGGTACCTGTCTTGACGTCCCATAGTCTCACCGTCTAATCATGACTTCCCGATACGATGAACTCTGAATCACTGGATATAGCCACAGCATATACATAACTAGTGTGACCACTCATGGTCTTACAGGTACCTGTCTTGACGTCCCATAGTCTCACCGTATAATCTGCACTTCCCGATACGATGAACTCTGAATCACTGGATATAGCCACAGATCATACATGACTAGTGTGACCACTCATGGTCTTACAGGTACCTGTCTTGACGTCCCATAGTCTCACCGTATAATCATGACTTCCCGATACGATGAACTCTGAATCACTGGATATAGCCACAGATAATACATAATCTGTGTGACCACTCATGGTCTTACAGGTACCTGTCTTGACGTCCCATAGTCTCACCGTATAATCATGACTTCCCGATACGATGAACTCTGAATCACTGGATATAGCCACAGATCATACCTAATTTGTGTGACCACTCATGGTCTTACAGGTACCTGTCTTGACGTCCCATAGTCTCACCGTATAATCATGACTTCCCGATACGATGAACTCTGAATCACTGGATATAGCCACAGATCATACATGACTAGTGTGACCACTCATGGTCTTACAGGTACCTGTCTTGACGTCCCATAGTCTCACCGTATTATCATGACTTCCCGATACGATGAACTCTGAATCACTGGATATAGCCACAGCATATACCTAACTAGTGTGACCACTCATGGTCTTACAGGTACCTGTCTTGACGTCCCATAGTCTCATCGTATAATCTGCACTTCCCGATACGATGAACTCTGAATCACTGGATATAGCCACAGCAAATACCTAACCTGTGTGACCACTCATGGTCTTACAGGTACCTGTCTTGACGTCCCATAGTCTCACCGTATAATCTGCACTTCCCGATACGATGAACTCTGAATCACTGGATATAGCCACAGATCATACATGACTAGTGTGACCACTCATGGTCTTACAGGTACCTGTCTTGACGTCCCATAGTCTCACCGTATAATCATGACTTCCCGATACGATGAACTCTGAATCACTGGATATAGCCACAGCAAATACCTAACCTGTGTGACCACTCATGGTCTTACAGGTACCTGTCTTGACGTCCCATAGTCTCACCTTCTTATCGACACTTCCCGATACGATGAACTCTGAATCACTGGATATAGCCACAGCAGATACATAGTGTGTGTGACCACTCATGGTCTTACAGGTACCTGTCTTGACGTCCCATAGTCTCACCGTATAATCTGCACTTCCCGATACGATGAACTCTGAATCACTGGATATAGCCACAGATCATACATGACTAGTGTGACCACTCATGGTCTTACAGGTACCTGTCTTGACGTCCCATAGTCTCACCGTATTATCATGACTTCCCGATACGATGAACTCTGAATCACTGGATATAGCCACAGCATATACATAACTAGTGTGACCACTCATGGTCTTACAGGTACCTGTCTTGACGTCCCATAGTCTCACCGTATAATCATGACTTCCCGATACGATGAACTCTGAATCACTGGATATAGCCACAGCAGATACATAACTAGTGTGACCACTCATGGTCTTACAGGTACCTGTCTTGACGTCCCATAGTCTCACCTTCTTATCGACACTTCCCGATACGATGAACTCTGAATCACTGGATATAGCCACAGATCATACATGACTAGTGTGACCACTCATGGTCTTACAGGTACCTGTCTTGACGTCCCATAGTCTCACCGTATAATCTGCACTTCCCGATACGATGAACTCTGAATCACTGGATATAGCCACAGCATATACATAACTAGTGTGACCACTCATGGTCTTACAGGTACCTGTCTTGACGTCCCATAGTCTCACCGTATAATCATGACTTCCCGATACGATGAACTCTGAATCACTGGATATAGCCACAGCAGATACATAACTAGTGTGACCACTCATGGTCTTACAGGTACCTGTCTTGACGTCCCATAGTCTCACCTTCTTATCGACACTTCCCGATACGATGAACTCTGAATCACTGGATATAGCCACAGATCATACATAATCTGTGTGACCACTCATGGTCTTACAGGTACCTGTCTTGACGTCCCATAGTCTCACCGTATAATCTGCACTTCCCGATACGATGAACTCTGAATCACTGGATATAGCCACAGCATATACATAACTAGTGTGACCACTCATGGTCTTACAGGTACCTGTCTTGACGTCCCATAGTCTCACCGTATAATCTGCACTTCCCGATACGATGAACTCTGAATCACTGGATATAGCCACAGATCATACATGACTAGTGTGACCACTCATGGTCTTACAGGTACCTGTCTTGACGTCCCATAGTCTCACCGTATAATCATGACTTCCCGATACGATGAACTCTGAATCACTGGATATAGCCACAGAGAATACATAATCTGTGTGACCACTCATGGTCTTACAGGTACCTGTCTTGACGTCCCATAGTCTCACCGTATAATCTGCACTTCCCGATACGATGAACTCTGTATCACTGGATATAGCCACAGCAAATACCTAACCTGTGTGACCACTCATGGTCTT
The DNA here is from genome assembly GCA_946699065.1 of Loxodes magnus. Taxonomy (NCBI): domain Eukaryota; phylum Ciliophora; class Karyorelictea; order Loxodida; family Loxodidae; genus Loxodes; species Loxodes magnus. The sequence continues at coordinate 116,211 of CAMPDV010001045.1, forward strand.
ACAGGTACCTGTCTTGACGTCCCATAGTCTCACCTTCTTATCGACACTTCCCGATACGATGAACTCTGAATCACTGGATATAGCCACAGATCATACATGACTAGTGTGACCACTCATGGTCTTACAGGTACCTGTCTTGACGTCCCATAGTCTCACCGTATAATCTGCACTTTCCGATACGATGAACTCTGAATCACTGGATATAGCCACAGATCATACATGACTAGTGTGACCACTCATGGTCTTACAGGTACCTGTCTTGACGTCCCATAGTCTCACCGTATAATCTGCACTTCCCGATACGATGAACTCTGAATCACTGGATATAGCCACAGCATATACATAACTAGTGTGACCACTCATGGTCTTACAGGTACCTGTCTTGACGTCCCATAGTCTCACCGTCTAATCATGACTTCCCGATACGATGAACTCTGAATCACTGGATATAGCCACAGCATATACATAACTAGTGTGACCACTCATGGTCTTACAGGTACCTGTCTTGACGTCCCATAGTCTCACCGTATAATCATGACTTCCCGATACGATGAACTCTGAATCACTGGATATAGCCACAGATCATACATGACTAGTGTGACCACTCATGGTCTTACAGGTACCTGTCTTGACGTCCCATAGTCTCATCGTATAATCTGCACTTCCCGATACGATGAACTCTGAATCACTGGATATAGCCACAGCAGATACACAACTAGTGTGACCACTCATGGTCTTACAGGTACCTGTCTTGACGTCCCATAGTCTCACCGTATAATCTGCACTTCCCGATACGATGAACTCTGAATCACTGGATATAGCCACAGATCATACATGACTAGTGTGACCACTCATGGTCTTACAGGTACCTGTCTTGACGTCCCATAGTCTCACCGTATAATCATGACTTCCCGATACGATGAACTCTGAATCACTGGATATAGCCACAGATCATACATGACTAGTGTGACCACTCATGGTCTTACAGGTACCTGTCTTGACGTCCCATAGTCTCACCGTATAATCTGCACTTCCCGATACGATGAACTCTGTATCACTGGATATAGCCACAGCAAATACCTAACCTGTGTGACCACTCATGGTCTTACAGGTACCTGTCTTGACGTCCCATAGTCTCACCGTCTAATCATGACTTCCCGATACGATGAACTCTGAATCACTGGATATAGCCACAGCATATACATAACTAGTGTGACCACTCATGGTCTTACAGGTACCTGTCTTGACGTCCCATAGTCTCACCGTATAATCATGACTTCCCGATACGATGAACTCTGAATCACTGGATATAGCCACAGCAAATACCTAACCTGTGTGACCACTCATGGTCTTACAGGTACCTGTCTTGACGTCCCATAGTCTCACCTTCTTATCGACACTTCCCGATACGATGAACTCTGAATCACTGGATATAGCCACAGATCATACATGACTAGTGTGACCACTCATGGTCTTACAGGTACCTGTCTTGACGTCCCATAGTCTCACCGTCTAATCATGACTTCCCGATACGATGAACTCTGAATCACTGGATATAGCCACAGCATATACATAACTAGTGTGACCACTCATGGTCTTACAGGTACCTGTCTTGACGTCCCATAGTCTCACCTTCTTATCGACACTTCCCGATACGATGAACTCTGAATCACTGGATATAGCCACAGCAGATACACAACTAGTGTGACCACTCATGGTCTTACAGGTACCTGTCTTGACGTCCCATAGTCTCACCGTATAATCTGCACTTCCCGATACGATGAACTCTGAATCACTGGATATAGCCACAGATCATACATAATCTGTGTGACCACTCATGGTCTTACAGGTACCTGTCTTGACGTCCCATAGTCTCACCGTATAATCTGCACTTCCCGATACGATGAACTCTGAATCACTGGATATAGCCACAGCAGATACATAACTAGTGTGACCACTCATGGTCTTACAGGTACCTGTCTTGACGTCCCATAGTCTCACCTTCTTATCGACACTTCCCGATACGATGAACTCTGAATCACTGGATATAGCCACAGATCATACCTAATTTGTGTGACCACTCATGGTCTTACAGGTACCTGTCTTGACGTCCCATAGTCTCATCGTATAATCTGCACTTCCCGATACGATGAACTCTGAATCACTGGATATAGCCACAGCAGATACATAACTAGTGTGACCACTCATGGTCTTACAGGTACCTGTCTTGACGTCCCATAGTCTCACCGTATAATCTGCACTTCCCGATACGATGAACTCTGAATCACTGGATATAGCCACAGCAGATACATAACTAGTGTGACCACTCATGGTCTTACAGGTACCTGTCTTGACGTCCCATAGTCTCACCGTATTATCATGACTTCCCGATACGATGAACTCTGAATCACTGGATATAGCCACAGATCATACATGACTAGTGTGACCACTCATGGTCTTACAGGTACCTGTCTTGACGTCCCATAGTCTCACCGTATTATCATGACTTCCCGATACGATGAACTCTGAATCACTGGATATAGCCACAGATCATACATGACTAGTGAGACCACTCATGGTCTTACAGGTACCTGTCTTGACGTCCCATAGTCTCACCGTATAATCATGACTTCCCGATACGATGAACTCTGAATCACTGGATATAGCCACAGCAAATACCTAACCTGTGTGACCACTCATGGTCTTACAGGTACCTGTCTTGACGTCCCATAGTCTCACCTTCTTATCGACACTTCCCGATACGATGAACTCTGAATCACTGGATATAGCCACAGATCATACATGACTAGTGTGACCACTCATGGTCTTACAGGTACCTGTCTTGACGTCCCATAGTCTCACCGTATAATCTGCACTTCCCGATACGATGAACTCTGAATCACTGGATATAGCCACAGAGAATACATAATCTGTGTGACCACTCATGGTCTTACAGGTACCTGTCTTGACGTCCCATAGTCTCACCGTATAATCTGCACTTCCCGATACGATGAACTCTGTATCACTGGATATAGCCACAGCATATACATAACTAGTGTGACCACTCATGGTCTTACAGGTACCTGTCTTGACGTCCCATAGTCTCACCGTCTAATCATGACTTCCCGATACGATGAACTCTGAATCACTGGATATAGCCACAGCAGATACACAACTAGTGTGACCACTCATGGTCTTACAGGTACCTGTCTTGACGTCCCATAGTCTCACCGTATAATCTGCACTTCCCGATACGATGAACTCTGAATCACTGGATATAGCCACAGATCATACATGACTAGTGTGACCACTCATGGTCTTACAGGTACCTGTCTTGACGTCCCATAGTCTCACCGTATAATCTGCACTTCCCGATACGATGAACTCTGAATCACTGGATATAGCCACAGCATATACATAACTAGTGTGACCACTCATGGTCTTACAGGTACCTGTCTTGACGTCCCATAGTCTCACCGTCTAATCATGACTTCCCGATACGATGAACTCTGAATCACTGGATATAGCCACAGATCATACATGACTAGTGTGACCACTCATGGTCTTACAGGTACCTGTCTTGACGTCCCATAGTCTCACCGTATAATCATGACTTCCCGATACGATGAACTCTGAATCACTGGATATAGCCACAGATAATACATAATCTGTGTGACCACTCATGGTCTTACAGGTACCTGTCTTGACGTCCCATAGTCTCACCGTATTATCATGACTTCCCGATACGATGAACTCTGAATCACTGGATATAGCCACAGATCATACCTAATTTGTGTGACCACTCATGGTCTTACAGGTACCTGTCTTGACGTCCCATAGTCTCATCGTATAATCTGCACTTCCCGATACGATGAACTCTGAATCACTGGATATAGCCACAGCAAATACCTAACCTGTGTGACCACTCATGGTCTTACAGGTACCTGTCTTGACGTCCCATAGTCTCACCGTATAATCATGACTTCCCGATACGATGAACTCTGAATCACTGGATATAGCCACAGATCATACATGACTAGTGTGACCACTCATGGTCTTACAGGTACCTGTCTTGACGTCCCATAGTCTCACCGTCTAATCATGACTTCCCGATACGATGAACTCTGAATCACTGGATATAGCCACAGCATATACACAACTAGTGTGACCACTCATGGTCTTACAGGTACCTGTCTTGACGTCCCATAGTCTCACCGTATAATCTGCACTTCCCGATACGATGAACTCTGAATCACTGGATATAGCCACAGATCATACATGACTAGTGTGACCACTCATGGTCTTACAGGTACCTGTCTTGACGTCCCATAGTCTCACCGTATAATCATGACTTCCCGATACGATGAACTCTGAATCACTGGATATAGCCACAGCAAATACCTAACCTGTGTGACCACTCATGGTCTTACAGGTACCTGTCTTGACGTCCCATAGTCTCACCTTCTTATCGACACTTCCCGATACGATGAACTCTGAATCACTGGATATAGCCACAGCAGATACATAGTGTGTGTGACCACTCATGGTCTTACAGGTACCTGTCTTGACGTCCCATAGTCTCACCGTATAATCTGCACTTCCCGATACGATGAACTCTGAATCACTGGATATAGCCACAGATCATACATGACTAGTGTGACCACTCATGGTCTTACAGGTACCTGTCTTGACGTCCCATAGTCTCACCGTATTATCATGACTTCCCGATACGATGAACTCTGAATCACTGGATATAGCCACAGCATATACATAACTAGTGTGACCACTCATGGTCTTACAGGTACCTGTCTTGACGTCCCATAGTCTCACCGTATAATCATGACTTCCCGATACGATGAACTCTGAATCACTGGATATAGCCACAGCAGATACATAACTAGTGTGACCACTCATGGTCTTACAGGTACCTGTCTTGACGTCCCATAGTCTCACCTTCTTATCGACACTTCCCGATACGATGAACTCTGAATCACTGGATATAGCCACAGCAGATACATAGTGTGTGTGACCACTCATGGTCTTACAGGTACCTGTCTTGACGTCCCATAGTCTCACAGTATAATCTGCACTTCCCGATACGATGAACTCTGAATCACTGGATATAGCCACAGATCATACATGACTAGTGTGACCACTCATGGTCTTACAGGTACCTGTCTTGACGTCCCATAGTCTCACCGTATAATCATGACTTCCCGATACGATGAACTCTGAATCACTGGATATAGCCACAGCAAATACCTAACCTGTGTGACCACTCATGGTCTTACAGGTACCTGTCTTGACGTCCCATAGTCTCACCTTCTTATCGACACTTCCCGATACGATGAACTCTGAATCACTGGATATAGCCACAGCAGATACACAACTAGTGTGACCACTCATGGTCTTACAGGTACCTGTCTTGACGTCCCATAGTCTCACCGTATAATCATGACTTCCCGATACGATGAACTCTGAATCACTGGATATAGCCACAGCATATACATAACTAGTGTGACCACTCATGGTCTTACAGGTACCTGTCTTGACGTCCCATAGTCTCACCGTATAATCATGACTTCCCGATACGATGAACTCTGAATCACTGGATATAGCCACAGCAAATACCTAACCTGTGTGACCACTCATGGTCTTACAGGTACCTGTCTTGACGTCCCATAGTCTCACCTTCTTATCGACACTTCCCGATACGATGAACTCTGAATCACTGGATATAGCCACAGCAGATACATAACTAGTGTGACCACTCATGGTCTTACAGGTACCTGTCTTGACGTCCCATAGTCTCACCGTATAATCATGACTTCCCGATACGATGAACTCTGAATCACTGGATATAGCCACAGATCATACCTAATTTGTGTGACCACTCATGGTCTTACAGGTACCTGTCTTGACGTCCCATAGTCTCACCGTATAATCATGACTTCCCGATACGATGAACTCTGAATCACTGGATATAGCCACAGCATATACATAACTAGTGTGACCACTCATGGTCTTACAGGTACCTGTCTTGACGTCCCATAGTCTCACCGTATAATCATGACTTCCCGATACGATGAACTCTGAATCACTGGATATAGCCACAGATCATACATGACTAGTGTGACCACTCATGGTCTTACAGGTACCTGTCTTGACGTCCCATAGTCTCATCGTATAATCTGCACTTCCCGATACGATGAACTCTGAATCACTGGATATAGCCACAGCAGATACATAACTAGTGTGACCACTCATGGTCTTACAGGTACCTGTCTTGACGTCCCATAGTCTCACCGTATTATCATGACTTCCCGATACGATGAACTCTGAATCACTGGATATAGCCACAGATCATACATGACTAGTGTGACCACTCATGGTCTTACAGGTACCTGTCTTGACGTCCCATAGTCTCACCGTATTATCATGACTTCCCGATACGATGAACTCTGAATCACTGGATATAGCCACAGATCATACATGACTAGTGAGACCACTCATGGTCTTACAGGTACCTGTCTTGACGTCCCATAGTCTCACCGTATAATCATGACTTCCCGATACGATGAACTCTGAATCACTGGATATAGCCACAGATCATACATGACTAGTGTGACCACTCATGGTCTTACAGGTACCTGTCTTGACGTCCCATAGTCTCACCTTCTTATCGACACTTCCCGATACGATGAACTCTGAATCACTGGATATAGCCACAGATCATACATGACTAGTGTGACCACTCATGGTCTTACAGGTACCTGTCTTGACGTCCCATAGTCTCATCGTATAATCTGCACTTCCCGATACGATGAACTCTGAATCACTGGATATAGCCACAGCATATACATAACTAGTGTGACCACTCATGGTCTTACAGGTACCTGTCTTGACGTCCCATAGTCTCACCGTCTAATCATGACTTCCCGATACGATGAACTCTGAATCACTGGATATAGCCACAGATCATACATGACTAGTGTGACCACTCATGGTCTTACAGGTACCTGTCTTGACGTCCCATAGTCTCACCGTATTATCATGACTTCCCGATACGATGAACTCTGAATCACTGGATATAGCCACAGATCATACATGACTAGTGAGACCACTCATGGTCTTACAGGTACCTGTCTTGACGTCCCATAGTCTCACCGTATAATCATGACTTCCCGATACGATGAACTCTGAATCACTGGATATAGCCACAGCAAATACCTAACCTGTGTGACCACTCATGGTCTTACAGGTACCTGTCTTGACGTCCCATAGTCTCACCTTCTTATCGACACTTCCCGATACGATGAACTCTGAATCACTGGATATAGCCACAGCAGATACACAACTAGTGTGACCACTCATGGTCTTACAGGTACCTGTCTTGACGTCCCATAGTCTCACCGTATAATCTGCACTTCCCGATACGATGAACTCTGAATCACTGGATATAGCCACAGATCATACATGACTAGTGTGACCACTCATGGTCTTACAGGTACCTGTCTTGACGTCCCATAGTCTCACCGTATAATTTAAACTTCCCGATACGATGAACTCTGAATCACTGGATATAGCCACAGCATATACATAACTAGTGTGACCACTCATGGTCTTACAGGTACCTGTCTTGACGTCCCATAGTCTCACCGTATAATCATGACTTCCCGATACGATGAACTCTGAATCACTGGATATAGCCACAGCAAATACCTAACCTGTGTGACCACTCATGGTCTTACAGGTACCTGTCTTGACGTCCCATAGTCTCATCGTATAATCTGCACTTCCCGATACGATGAACTCTGAATCACTGGATATAGCCACAGCAAATACCTAACCTGTGTGACCACTCATGGTCTTACAGGTACCTGTCTTGACGTCCCATAGTCTCACCGTATAATCATGACTTCCCGATACGATGAACTCTGAATCACTGGATATAGCCACAGATCATACATGACTAGTGTGACCACTCATGGTCTTACAGGTACCTGTCTTGACGTCCCATAGTCTCACCGTCTAATCATGACTTCCCGATACGATGAACTCTGAATCACTGGATATAGCCACAGCATATACACAACTAGTGTGACCACTCATGGTCTTACAGGTACCTGTCTTGACGTCCCATAGTCTCACCGTATAATCTGCACTTCCCGATACGATGAACTCTGAATCACTGGATATAGCCACAGATCATACATGACTAGTGTGACCACTCATGGTCTTACAGGTACCTGTCTTGACGTCCCATAGTCTCACCGTATAATTTAAACTTCCCGATACGATGAACTCTGAATCACTGGATATAGCCACAGCATATACATAACCTGTGTGACCACTCATGGTCTTACAGGTACCTGTCTTGACGTCCCATAGTCTCACCGTATAATCTGCACTTCCCGATACGATGAACTCTGAATCACTGGATATAGCCACAGATCATACATGACTAGTGTGACCACTCATGGTCTTACAGGTACCTGTCTTGACGTCCCATAGTCTCACCGTCTAATCATGACTTCCCGATACGATGAACTCTGAATCACTGGATATAGCCACAGATCATACCTAACCTGTGTGACCACTCATGGTCTTACAGGTACCTGTCTTGACGTCCCATAGTCTCACCGTATAATCTGCACTTCCCGATACGATGAACTCTGAATCACTGGATATAGCCACAGCAAATACCTAACCTGTGTGACCACTCATGGTCTTACAGGTACCTGTCTTGACGTCCCATAGTCTCACCGTCTAATCATGACTTCCCGATACGATGAACTCTGAATCACTGGATATAGCCACAGATCATACATGACTAGTGAGACCACTCATGGTCTTACAGGTACCTGTCTTGACGTCCCATAGTCTCACCGTCTAATCATGACTTCCCGATACGATGAACTCTGAATCACTGGATATAGCCACAGCAGATACATAACTAGTGTGACCACTCATGGTCTTACAGGTACCTGTCTTGACGTCCCATAGTCTCACCGTCTAATCATGACTTCCCGATACGATGAACTCTGAATCACTGGATATAGCCACAGCATATACATAACTAGTGTGACCACTCATGGTCTTACAGGTACCTGTCTTGACGTCCCATAGTCTCACCTTCTTATCGACACTTCCCGATACGATGAACTCTGAATCACTGGATATAGCCACAGCAGATACACAACTAGTGTGACCACTCATGGTCTTACAGGTACCTGTCTTGACGTCCCATAGTCTCACCGTATAATCTGCACTTCCCGATACGATGAACTCTGAATCACTGGATATAGCCACAGCATATACATAACTAGTGTGACCACTCATGGTCTTACAGGTACCTGTCTTGACGTCCCATAGTCTCACCGTATTATCATGACTTCCCGATACGATGAACTCTGAATCACTGGATATAGCCACAGATCATACATGACTAGTGTGACCACTCATGGTCTTACAGGTACCTGTCTTGACGTCCCATAGTCTCACCGTATTATCATGACTTCCCGATACGATGAACTCTGAATCACTGGATATAGCCACAGATCATACATGACTAGTGAGACCACTCATGGTCTTACAGGTACCTGTCTTGACGTCCCATAGTCTCACCGTATAATCATGACTTCCCGATACGATGAACTCTGAATCACTGGATATAGCCACAGCAAATACCTAACCTGTGTGACCACTCATGGTCTTACAGGTACCTGTCTTGACGTCCCATAGTCTCACCGTATAATTTAAACTTCCCGATACGATGAACTCTGAATCACTGGATATAGCCACAGCAGATACACAACTAGTGTGACCACTCATGGTCTTACAGGTACCTGTCTTGACGTCCCATAGTCTCACCGTATAATCTGCACTTCCCGATACGATGAACTCTGAATCACTGGATATAGCCACAGATCATACATGACTAGTGTGACCACTCATGGTCTTACAGGTACCTGTCTTGACGTCCCATAGTCTCACCGTCTAATCATGACTTCCCGATACGATGAACTCTGAATCACTGGATATAGCCACAGCAGATACATAACTAGTGTGACCACTCATGGTCTTACAGGTACCTGTCTTGACGTCCCATAGTCTCACCGTCTAATCATGACTTCCCGATACGATGAACTCTGAATCACTGGATATAGCCACAGCAGATACATAACTAGTGTGACCACTCATGGTCTTACAGGTACCTGTCTTGACGTCCCATAGTCTCACCGTCTAATCATGACTTCCCGATACGATGAACTCTGAATCACTGGATATAGCCACAGCATATACATAACTAGTGTGACCACTCATGGTCTTACAGGTACCTGTCTTGACGTCCCATAGTCTCACCGTATAATCTGCACTTCCCGATACGATGAACTCTGAATCACTGGATATAGCCACAGATCATACATGACTAGTGTGACCACTCATGGTCTTACAGGTACCTGTCTTGACGTCCCATAGTCTCACCGTATAATTTAAACTTCCCGATACGATGAACTCTGTATCACTGGATATAGCCACAGCAGATACACAACTAGTGTGACCACTCATGGTCTTACAGGTACCTGTCTTGACGTCCCATAGTCTCACCGTATAATTTAAACTTCCCGATACGATGAACTCTGAATCACTGGATATAGCCACAGCAGATACACAACTAGTGTGACCACTCATGGTCTTACAGGTACCTGTCTTGACGTCCCATAGTCTCACCGTATAATCTGCACTTCCCGATACGATGAACTCTGAATCACTGGATATAGCCACAGATCATACATGACTAGTGTGACCACTCATGGTCTTACAGGTACCTGTCTTGACGTCCCATAGTCTCACCGTATAATTTAAACTTCCCGATACGATGAACTCTGAATCACTGGATATAGCCACAGCATATACATAACTAGTGTGACCACTCATGGTCTTACAGGTACCTGTCTTGACGTCCCATAGTCTCACCGTATAATCATGACTTCCCGATACGATGAACTCTGAATCACTGGATATAGACACAGCAGATACATAACTAGTGTGACCACTCATGGTCTTACAGGTACCTGTCTTGACGTCCCATAGTCTCATCGTATAATCTGCACTTCCCGATACGATGAACTCTGAATCACTGGATATAGCCACAGCAGATACATAACTAGTGTGACCACTCATGGTCTTACAGGTACCTGTCTTGACGTCCCATAGTCTCACCGTATTATCATGACTTCCCGATACGATGAACTCTGAATCACTGGATATAGCCACAGATCATACATGACTAGTGTGACCACTCATGGTCTTACAGGTACCTGTCTTGACGTCCCATAGTCTCACCGTATAATCTGCACTTCCCGATACGATGAACTCTGAATCACTGGATATAGCCACAGATCATACATGACTAGTGTGACCACTCATGGTCTTACAGGTACCTGTCTTGACGTCCCATAGTCTCACCGTCTAATCATGACTTCCCGATACGATGAACTCTGAATCACTGGATATAGCCACAGCATATACATAACTAGTGTGACCACTCATGGTCTTACAGGTACCTGTCTTGACGTCCCATAGTCTCACCGTATAATCATGACTTCCCGATACGATGAACTCTGAATCACTGGATATAGCCACAGCAGATACATAACTAGTGTGACCACTCATGGTCTTACAGGTACCTGTCTTGACGTCCCATAGTCTCATCGTATAATCTGCACTTCCCGATACGATGAACTCTGAATCACTGGATATAGCCACAGCAGATACATAACTAGTGTGACCACTCATGGTCTTACAGGTACCTGTCTTGACGTCCCATAGTCTCACCGTATTATCATGACTTCCCGATACGATGAACTCTGAATCACTGGATATAGCCACAGATCATACATGACTAGTGTGACCACTCATGGTCTTACAGGTACCTGTCTTGACGTCCCATAGTCTCACCGTATTATCATGACTTCCCGATACGATGAACTCTGAATCACTGGATATAGCCACAGATCATACATGACTAGTGAGACCACTCATGGTCTTACAGGTACCTGTCTTGACGTCCCATAGTCTCACCGTATAATCATGACTTCCCGATACGATGAACTCTGAATCACTGGATATAGCCACAGCAAATACCTAACCTGTGTGACCACTCATGGTCTTACAGGTACCTGTCTTGACGTCCCATAGTCTCACCGTATAATCTGCACTTCCCGATACGATGAACTCTGAATCACTGGATATAGCCACAGATCATACATGACTAGTGTGACCACTCATGGTCTTACAGGTACCTGTCTTGACGTCCCATAGTCTCACCGTCTAATCATGACTTCCCGATACGATGAACTCTGAATCACTGGATATAGCCACAGATCATACATGACTAGTGTGACCACTCATGGTCTTACAGGTACCTGTCTTGACGTCCCATAGTCTCACCGTCTAATCATGACTTCCCGATACGATGAACTCTGAATCACTGGATATAGCCACAGCATATACACAACTAGTGTGACCACTCATGGTCTTACAGGTACCTGTCTTGACGTCCCATAGTCTCACCGTCTAATCATGACTTCCCGATACGATGAACTCTGAATCACTGGATATAGCCACAGATCATACATGACTAGTGTGACCACTCATGGTCTTACAGGTACCTGTCTTGACGTCCCATAGTCTCACCGTATAATCTGCACTTTCCGATACGATGAACTCTGAATCACTGGATATAGCCACAGATCATACATGACTAGTGTGACCACTCATGGTCTTACAGGTACCTGTCTTGACGTCCCATAGTCTCACCGTATAATCTGCACTTCCCGATACGATGAACTCTGAATCACTGGATATAGCCACAGCATATACATAACTAGTGTGACCACTCATGGTCTTACAGGTACCTGTCTTGACGTCCCATAGTCTCACCGTCTAATCATGACTTCCCGATACGATGAACTCTGAATCACTGGATATAGCCACAGATCATACATAACTAGTGTGACCACTCATGGTCTTACAGGTACCTGTCTTGACGTCCCATAGTCTCACCGTCTAATCATGACTTCCCGATACGATGAACTCTGAATCACTGGATATAGCCACAGATCATACATGACTAGTGTGACCACTCATGGTCTTACAGGTACCTGTCTTGACGTCCCATAGTCTCACCGTCTAATCATGACTTCCCGATACGATGAACTCTGAATCACTGGATATAGCCACAGCATATACATAACTAGTGTGACCACTCATGGTCTTACAGGTACCTGTCTTGACGTCCCATAGTCTCACCGTATAATCTGCACTTCCCGATACGATGAACTCTGAATCACTGGATATAGACACAGCAGATACATAACTAGTGTGACCACTCATGGTCTTACAGGTACCTGTCTTGACGTCCCATAGTCTCACCGTCTAATCTGCACTTCCCGATACGATGAACTCTGAATCACTGGATATAGCCACAGCAGATACATAACTAGTGTGACCACTCATGGTCTTACAGGTACCTGTCTTGACGTCCCATAGTCTCACCGTATTATCATGACTTCCCGATACGATGAACTCTGAATCACTGGATATAGCCACAGATCATACATGACTAGTGTGACCACTCATGGTCTTACAGGTACCTGTCTTGACGTCCCATAGTCTCACCGTATTATCATGACTTCCCGATACGATGAACTCTGAATCACTGGATATAGCCACAGATCATACATGACTAGTGTGACCACTCATGGTCTTACAGGTACCTGTCTTGACGTCCCATAGTCTCATCGTATAATCTGCACTTCCCGATACGATGAACTCTGAATCACTGGATATAGCCACAGCAGATACATAACTAGTGTGACCACTCATGGTCTTACAGGTACCTGTCTTGACGTCCCATAGTCTCACCGTATAATCTGCACTTCCCGATACGATGAACTCTGAATCACTGGATATAGCCACAGATCATACATGACTAGTGAGACCACTCATGGTCTTACAGGTACCTGTCTTGACGTCCCATAGTCTCATCGTATAATCTGCACTTCCCGATACGATGAACTCTGAATCACTGGATATAGCCACAGCATATACATAACTAGTGTGACCACTCATGGTCTTACAGGTACCTGTCTTGACGTCCCATAGTCTCACCGTCTAATCATGACTTCCCGATACGATGAACTCTGAATCACTGGATATAGCCACAGATCATACATGACTAGTGTGACCACTCATGGTCTTACAGGTACCTGTCTTGACGTCCCATAGTCTCACCGTATAATATGCACTTCCCGATACGATGAACTCTGAATCACTGGATATAGCCACAGCAAATACCTAACCTGTGTGACCACTCATGGTCTTACAGGTACCTGTCTTGACGTCCCATAGTCTCACCTTCTTATCGACACTTCCCGATACGATGAACTCTGAATCACTGGATATAGCCACAGCATATACCTAACCTGTGTGACCACTCATGGTCTTACAGGTACCTGTCTTGACGTCCCATAGTCTCATCGTATAATCTGCACTTCCCGATACGATGAACTCTGAATCACTGGATATAGCCACAGCAAATACCTAACCTGTGTGACAACTCATGGTCTTACAGGTACCTGTCTTGACGTCCCATAGTCTCACCGTATAATCATGACTTCCCGATACGATGAACTCTGAATCACTGGATATAGCCACAGCAAATACCTAACCTGTGTGACCACTCATGGTCTTACAGGTACCTGTCTTGACGTCCCATAGTCTCACCTTCTTATCGACACTTCCCGATACGATGAACTCTGAATCACTGGATATAGCCACAGCATATACCTAACCTGTGTGACCACTCATGGTCTTACAGGTACCTGTCTTGACGTCCCATAGTCTCATCGTATAATCTGCACTTCCCGATACGATGAACTCTGAATCACTGGATATAGCCACAGCAAATACCTAACCTGTGTGACAACTCATGGTCTTACAGGTACCTGTCTTGACGTCCCATAGTCTCACCGTATAATCATGACTTCCCGATACGATGAACTCTGAATCACTGGATATAGCCACAGCAAATACCTAACCTGTGTGACCACTCATGGTCTTACAGGTACCTGTCTTGACGTCCCATAGTCTCACCTTCTTATCGACACTTCCCGATACGATGAACTCTGAATCACTGGATATAGCCACAGCAAATACCTAACCTGTGTGACCACTCATGGTCTTACAGGTACCTGTCTTGACGTCCCATAGTCTCACCGTATAATCTGCACTTCCCGATACGATGAACTCTGAATCACTGGATATAGCCACAGATCATACATGACTAGTGTGACCACTCATGGTCTTACAGGTACCTGTCTTGACGTCCCATAGTCTCACCGTATAATCTGCACTTCCCGATACGATGAACTCTGAATCACTGGATATAGCCACAGCAAATACCTAACCTGTGTGACCACTCATGGTCTTACAGGTACCTGTCTTGACGTCCCATAGTCTCACCTTCTTATCGACACTTCCCGATACGATGAACTCTGAATCACTGGATATAGCCACAGATCATACATGACTAGTGTGACCACTCATGGTCTTACAGGTACCTGTCTTGACGTCCCATAGTCTCATCGTATAATCTGCACTTCCCGATACGATGAACTCTGAATCACTGGATATAGCCACAGATCATACATGACTAGTGTGACCACTCATGGTCTTACAGGTACCTGTCTTGACGTCCCATAGTCTCACCGTCTAATCATGACTTCCCGATACGATGAACTCTGAATCACTGGATATAGCCACAGATCATACATGACTAGTGTGACCACTCATGGTCTTACAGGTACCTGTCTTGACGTCCCATAGTCTCACCGTATTATCATGACTTCCCGATACGATGAACTCTGAATCACTGGATATAGCCACAGATCATACATGACTAGTGTGACCACTCATGGTCTTACAGGTACCTGTCTTGACGTCCCATAGTCTCACCGTATTATCATGACTTCCCGATACGATGAACTCTGAATCACTGGATATAGCCACAGATCATACATGACTAGTGTGACCACTCATGGTCTTACAGGTACCTGTCTTGACGTCCCATAGTCTCATCGTATAATCTGCACTTCCCGATACGATGAACTCTGAATCACTGGATATAGCCACAGCAGATACATAACTAGTGTGACCACTCATGGTCTTACAGGTACCTGTCTTGACGTCCCATAGTCTCACCGTATAATCTGCACTTCCCGATACGATGAACTCTGAATCACTGGATATAGCCACAGATCATACATGACTAGTGAGACCACTCATGGTCTTACAGGTACCTGTCTTGACGTCCCATAGTCTCACCGTATAATCTGCACTTCCCGATACGATGAACTCTGAATCACTGGATATAGCCACAGCATATACATAACCTGTGTGACCACTCATGGTCTTACAGGTACCTGTCTTGACGTCCCATAGTCTCACCGTCTAATCATAACTTCCCGATACGATGAACTATAAATCACTGGATATAGCCACAGCAAATACCTAACCTGTGTGACCACTCATGGTCTTACAGGTACCTGTCTTGACGTCCCATAGTCTCACCGTATTATCTCTACTTCCCGATACGATGAACTCTGAATCACTGGATATAGCCACAGCAGATACATAACTAGTGTGACCACTCATGGTCTTACAGGTACCTGTCTTGACGTCCCATAGTCTCACCGTCTAATCATGACTTCCCGATACGATGAACTCTGAATCACTGGATATAGCCACAGATCATACCTAACCTGTGTGACCACTCATGGTCTTACAGGTACCTGTCTTGACGTCCCATAGTCTCATCGTATAATCTGCACTTCCCGATACGATGAACTCTGAATCACTGGATATAGCCACAGATCATACATGACTAGTGTGACCACTCATGGTCTTACAGGTACCTGTCTTGACGTCCCATAGTCTCATCGTATAATCTGCACTTCCCGATACGATGAACTCTGAATCACTGGATATAGCCACAGATCATACATGACTAGTGTGACCACTCATGGTCTTACAGGTACCTGTCTTGACGTCCCATAGTCTCACCGTCTAATCATGACTTCCCGATACGATGAACTCTGAATCACTGGATATAGCCACAGATCATACATGACTAGTGTGACCACTCATGGTCTTACAGGTACCTGTCTTGACGTCCCATAGTCTCACCGTATTATCATGACTTCCCGATACGATGAACTCTGAATCACTGGATATAGCCACAGATCATACATGACTAGTGTGACCACTCATGGTCTTACAGGTACCTGTCTTGACGTCCCATAGTCTCACCGTATTATCATGACTTCCCGATACGATGAACTCTGAATCACTGGATATAGCCACAGATCATACATGACTAGTGTGACCACTCATGGTCTTACAGGTACCTGTCTTGACGTCCCATAGTCTCATCGTATAATCTGCACTTCCCGATACGATGAACTCTGAATCACTGGATATAGCCACAGCAGATACATAACTAGTGTGACCACTCATGGTCTTACAGGTACCTGTCTTGACGTCCCATAGTCTCACCGTATAATCTGCACTTCCCGATACGATGAACTCTGAATCACTGGATATAGCCACAGATCATACATGACTAGTGAGACCACTCATGGTCTTACAGGTACCTGTCTTGACGTCCCATAGTCTCATCGTATAATCTGCACTTCCCGATACGATGAACTCTGAATCACTGGATATAGCCACAGCATATACATAACTAGTGTGACCACTCATGGTCTTACAGGTACCTGTCTTGACGTCCCATAGTCTCACCGTCTAATCATGACTTCCCGATACGATGAACTCTGAATCACTGGATATAGCCACAGATCATACATGACTAGTGTGACCACTCATGGTCTTACAGGTACCTGTCTTGACGTCCCATAGTCTCACCGTATAATCATGACTTCCCGATACGATGAACTCTGAATCACTGGATATAGCCACAGCAAATACCTAACCTGTGTGACCACTCATGGTCTTACAGGTACCTGTCTTGACGTCCCATAGTCTCACCTTCTTATCGACACTTCCCGATACGATGAACTCTGAATCACTGGATATAGCCACAGCATATACCTAACCTGTGTGACCACTCATGGTCTTACAGGTACCTGTCTTGACGTCCCATAGTCTCATCGTATAATCTGCACTTCCCGATACGATGAACTCTGAATCACTGGATATAGCCACAGATCATACATGACTAGTGTGACCACTCATGGTCTTACAGGTACCTGTCTTGACGTCCCATAGTCTCACCGTATAATCTGCACTTCCCGATACGATGAACTCTGAATCACTGGATATAGCCACAGCATATACATAACTAGTGTGACCACTCATGGTCTTACAGGTACCTGTCTTGACGTCCCATAGTCTCACCGTATAATCATGACTTCCCGATACGATGAACTCTGAATCACTGGATATAGCCACAGATCATACATGACTAGTGTGACCACTCATGGTCTTACAGGTACCTGTCTTGACGTCCCATAGTCTCATCGTATAATCTGCACTTCCCGATACGATGAACTCTGAATCACTGGATATAGCCACAGATCATACATGACTAGTGTGACCACTCATGGTCTTACAGGTACCTGTCTTGACGTCCCATAGTCTCACCGTCTAATCATGACTTCCCGATACGATGAACTCTGAATCACTGGATATAGCCACAGATCATACATGACTAGTGTGACCACTCATGGTCTTACAGGTACCTGTCTTGACGTCCCATAGTCTCACCGTATTATCATGACTTCCCGATACGATGAACTCTGAATCACTGGATATAGCCACAGATCATACATGACTAGTGTGACCACTCATGGTCTTACAGGTACCTGTCTTGACGTCCCATAGTCTCACCGTATTATCATGACTTCCCGATACGATGAACTCTGAATCACTGGATATAGCCACAGATCATACATGACTAGTGTGACCACTCATGGTCTTACAGGTACCTGTCTTGACGTCCCATAGTCTCATCGTATAATCTGCACTTCCCGATACGATGAACTCTGAATCACTGGATATAGCCACAGCAGATACATAACTAGTGTGACCACTCATGGTCTTACAGGTACCTGTCTTGACGTCCCATAGTCTCACCGTATAATCTGCACTTCCCGATACGATGAACTCTGAATCACTGGATATAGCCACAGATCATACATGACTAGTGAGACCACTCATGGTCTTACAGGTACCTGTCTTGACGTCCCATAGTCTCATCGTATAATCTGCACTTCCCGATACGATGAACTCTGAATCACTGGATATAGCCACAGCATATACATAACTAGTGTGACCACTCATGGTCTTACAGGTACCTGTCTTGACGTCCCATAGTCTCACCGTCTAATCATGACTTCCCGATACGATGAACTCTGAATCACTGGATATAGCCACAGATCATACATGACTAGTGTGACCACTCATGGTCTTACAGGTACCTGTCTTGACGTCCCATAGTCTCACCGTATAATATGCACTTCCCGATACGATGAACTCTGAATCACTGGATATAGCCACAGCAGATACATAACTAGTGTGACCACTCATGGTCTTACAGGTACCTGTCTTGACGTCCCATAGTCTCACCGTCTAATCATGACTTCCCGATACGATGAACTCTGAATCACTGGATATAGCCACAGATCATACCTAACCTGTGTGACCACTCATGGTCTTACAGGTACCTGTCTTGACGTCCCATAGTCTCATCGTATAATCTGCACTTCCCGATACGATGAACTCTGAATCACTGGATATAGCCACAGCAAATACCTAACCTGTGTGACCACTCATGGTCTTACAGGTACCTGTCTTGACGTCCCATAGTCTCACCTTCTTATCGACACTTCCCGATACGATGAACTCTGAATCACTGGATATAGCCACAGCATATACCTAACCTGTGTGACCACTCATGGTCTTACAGGTACCTGTCTTGACGTCCCATAGTCTCACCGTATAATCTGCACTTCCCGATACGATGAACTCTGAATCACTGGATATAGCCACAGCAAATACCTAACCTGTGTGACCACTCATGGTCTTACAGGTACCTGTCTTGACGTCCCATAGTCTCACCGTATAATCTGCACTTCCCGATACGATGAACTCTGAATCACTGGATATAGCCACAGCAAATACCTAACCTGTGTGACCACTCATGGTCTTACAGGTACCTGTCTTGACGTCCCATAGTCTCACCGTATAATCATGACTTCCCGATACGATGAACTCTGAATCACTGGATATAGCCACAGCAAATACCTAACCTGTGTGACCACTCATGGTCTTACAGGTACCTGTCTTGACGTCCCATAGTCTCACCTTCTTATCGACACTTCCCGATACGATGAACTCTGAATCACTGGATATAGCCACAGCAAATACCTAACCTGTGTGACCACTCATGGTCTTACAGGTACCTGTCTTGACGTCCCATAGTCTCACCGTATAATCTGCACTTCCCGATACGATGAACTCTGAATCACTGGATATAGCCACAGATCATACATGACTAGTGTGACCACTCATGGTCTTACAGGTACCTGTCTTGACGTCCCATAGTCTCACCGTATAATCTGCACTTCCCGATACGATGAACTCTGAATCACTGGATATAGCCACAGCATATACATAACTAGTGTGACCACTCATGGTCTTACAGGTACCTGTCTTGACGTCCCATAGTCTCACCGTATAATCTGCACTTCCCGATACGATGAACTCTGAATCACTGGATATAGCCACAGCAAATACCTAACCTGTGTGACCACTCATGGTCTTACAGGTACCTGTCTTGACGTCCCATAGTCTCACCGTATAATCTGCACTTCCCGATACGATGAACTCTGAATCACTGGATATAGCCACAGCAAATACCTAACCTGTGTGACCACTCATGGTCTTACAGGTACCTGTCTTGACGTCCCATAGTCTCACCGTATAATCATGACTTCCCGATACGATGAACTCTGAATCACTGGATATAGCCACAGCAAATACCTAACCTGTGTGACCACTCATGGTCTTACAGGTACCTGTCTTGACGTCCCATAGTCTCACCTTCTTATCGACACTTCCCGATACGATGAACTCTGAATCACTGGATATAGCCACAGCAAATACCTAACCTGTGTGACCACTCATGGTCTTACAGGTACCTGTCTTGACGTCCCATAGTCTCACCGTATAATCTGCACTTCCCGATACGATGAACTCTGAATCACTGGATATAGCCACAGATCATACATGACTAGTGTGACCACTCATGGTCTTACAGGTACCTGTCTTGACGTCCCATAGTCTCACCGTATAATCTGCACTTCCCGATACGATGAACTCTGAATCACTGGATATAGCCACAGCATATACATAACTAGTGTGACCACTCATGGTCTTACAGGTACCTGTCTTGACGTCCCATAGTCTCACCGTATAATCTGCACTTCCCGATACGATGAACTCTGAATCACTGGATATAGCCACAGATCATACATGACTAGTGTGACCACTCATGGTCTTACAGGTACCTGTCTTGACGTCCCATAGTCTCACCGTATTATCTCTAATTCCCGATACGATGAACTCTGAATCACTGGATATAGCCACAGCAAATACCTAACCTGTGTGACCACTCATGGTCTTACAGGTACCTGTCTTGACGTCCCATAGTCTCACCGTCTAATCATGACTTCCCGATACGATGAACTCTGAATCACTGGATATAGCCACAGATCATACATGACTAGTGTGACCACTCATGGTCTTACAGGTACCTGTCTTGACGTCCCATAGTCTCACCGTATTATCATGACTTCCCGATACGATGAACTCTGAATCACTGGATATAGCCACAGATCATACATGACTAGTGTGACCACTCATGGTCTTACAGGTACCTGTCTTGACGTCCCATAGTCTCACCGTATTATCATGACTTCCCGATACGATGAACTCTGAATCACTGGATATAGCCACAGATCATACATGACTAGTGTGACCACTCATGGTCTTACAGGTACCTGTCTTGACGTCCCATAGTCTCACAGTATAATCTGCACTTCCCGATACGATGAACTCTGAATCACTGGATATAGCCACAGATCATACATGACTAGTGTGACCACTCATGGTCTTACAGGTACCTGTCTTGACGTCCCATAGTCTCACCGTCTAATCATGACTTCCCGATACGATGAACTCTGAATCACTGGATATAGCCACAGCATATACATAACTAGTGTGACCACTCATGGTCTTACAGGTACCTGTCTTGACGTCCCATAGTCTCACCGTATAATCATGACTTCCCGATACGATGAACTCTGAATCACTGGATATAGCCACAGATCATACATGACTAGTGTGACCACTCATGGTCTTACAGGTACCTGTCTTGACGTCCCATAGTCTCACCGTCTAATCATGACTTCCCGATACGATGAACTCTGAATCACTGGATATAGCCACAGCATATACATAACTAGTGTGACCACTCATGGTCTTACAGGTACCTGTCTTGACGTCCCATAGTCTCACCTTCTTATCGACACTTCCCGATACGATGAACTCTGAATCACTGGATATAGCCACAGATCATACATGACTAGTGTGACCACTCATGGTCTTACAGGTACCTGTCTTGACGTCCCATAGTCTCACCGTATAATCATGACTTCCCGATACGATGAACTCTGAATCACTGGATATAGCCACAGCAAATACCTAACCTGTGTGACCACTCATGGTCTTACAGGTACCTGTCTTGACGTCCCATAGTCTCACCGTATAATCTGCACTTCCCGATACGATGAACTCTGAATCACTGGATATAGCCACAGCAAATACCTAACCTGTGTGACCACTCATGGTCTTACAGGTACCTGTCTTGACGTCCCATAGTCTCACCGTATAATCTGCACTTCCCGATACGATGAACTCTGAATCACTGGATATAGCCACAGCAGATACATAACTAGTGTGACCACTCATGGTCTTACAGGTACCTGTCTTGACGTCCCATAGTCTCACCGTCTAATCATGACTTCCCGATACGATGAACTCTGAATCACTGGATATAGCCACAGCATATACATAACTAGTGTGACCACTCATGGTCTTACAGGTACCTGTCTTGACGTCCCATAGTCTCACCGTCTAATCATGACTTCCCGATACGATGAACTCTGAATCACTGGATATAGCCACAGCAGATACATAACTAGTGTGACCACTCATGGTCTTACAGGTACCTGTCTTGACGTCCCATAGTCTCACCGTATAATCATGACTTCCCGATACGATGAACTCTGAATCACTGGATATAGCCACAGATCATACATGACTAGTGTGACCACTCATGGTCTTACAGGTACCTGTCTTGACGTCCCATAGTCTCACCGTATAATCTGCACTTCCCGATACGATGAACTCTGAATCACTGGATATAGCCACAGATCATACCTAATTTGTGTGACCACTCATGGTCTTACAGGTACCTGTCTTGACGTCCCATAGTCTCACCGTATAATCATGACTTCCCGATACGATGAACTCTGAATCACTGGATATAGCCACAGATCATACATGACTAGTGTGACCACTCATGGTCTTACAGGTACCTGTCTTGACGTCCCATAGTCTCACCGTATAATCTGCACTTCCCGATACGATGAACTCTGTATCACTGGATATAGCCACAGCAAATACCTAACCTGTGTGACCACTCATGGTCTTACAGGTACCTGTCTTGACGTCCCATAGTCTCACCTTCTTATCGACACTTCCCGATACGATGAACTCTGAATCACTGGATATAGCCACAGATCATACATGACTAGTGTGACCACTCATGGTCTTACAGGTACCTGTCTTGACGTCCCATAGTCTCACCGTATAATCATGACTTCCCGATACGATGAACTCTGAATCACTGGATATAGCCACAGCATATACATAACTAGTGTGACCACTCATGGTCTTACAGGTACCTGTCTTGACGTCCCATAGTCTCACCGTATAATCTGCACTTCCCGATACGATGAACTCTGAATCACTGGATATAGACACAGCAGATACATAACTAGTGTGACCACTCATGGTCTTACAGGTACCTGTCTTGACGTCCCATAGTCTCACCGTCTAATCTGCACTTCCCGATACGATGAACTCTGAATCACTGGATATAGCCACAGCAGATACATAACTAGTGTGACCACTCATGGTCTTACAGGTACCTGTCTTGACGTCCCATAGTCTCACCGTATTATCATGACTTCCCGATACGATGAACTCTGAATCACTGGATATAGCCACAGATCATACATGACTAGTGTGACCACTCATGGTCTTACAGGTACCTGTCTTGACGTCCCATAGTCTCACCGTATTATCATGACTTCCCGATACGATGAACTCTGAATCACTGGATATAGCCACAGATCATACATGACTAGTGTGACCACTCATGGTCTTACAGGTACCTGTCTTGACGTCCCATAGTCTCATCGTATAATCTGCACTTCCCGATACGATGAACTCTGAATCACTGGATATAGCCACAGCAGATACATAACTAGTGTGACCACTCATGGTCTTACAGGTACCTGTCTTGACGTCCCATAGTCTCACCGTATAATCTGCACTTCCCGATACGATGAACTCTGAATCACTGGATATAGCCACAGATCATACATGACTAGTGAGACCACTCATGGTCTTACAGGTACCTGTCTTGACGTCCCATAGTCTCATCGTATAATCTGCACTTCCCGATACGATGAACTCTGAATCACTGGATATAGCCACAGCATATACATAACTAGTGTGACCACTCATGGTCTTACAGGTACCTGTCTTGACGTCCCATAGTCTCACCGTCTAATCATGACTTCCCGATACGATGAACTCTGAATCACTGGATATAGCCACAGATCATACATGACTAGTGTGACCACTCATGGTCTTACAGGTACCTGTCTTGACGTCCCATAGTCTCACCGTATAATATGCACTTCCCGATACGATGAACTCTGAATCACTGGATATAGCCACAGCAAATACCTAACCTGTGTGACCACTCATGGTCTTACAGGTACCTGTCTTGACGTCCCATAGTCTCACCTTCTTATCGACACTTCCCGATACGATGAACTCTGAATCACTGGATATAGCCACAGCATATACCTAACCTGTGTGACCACTCATGGTCTTACAGGTACCTGTCTTGACGTCCCATAGTCTCATCGTATAATCTGCACTTCCCGATACGATGAACTCTGAATCACTGGATATAGCCACAGCAAATACCTAACCTGTGTGACAACTCATGGTCTTACAGGTACCTGTCTTGACGTCCCATAGTCTCACCGTATAATCATGACTTCCCGATACGATGAACTCTGAATCACTGGATATAGCCACAGCAAATACCTAACCTGTGTGACCACTCATGGTCTTACAGGTACCTGTCTTGACGTCCCATAGTCTCACCTTCTTATCGACACTTCCCGATACGATGAACTCTGAATCACTGGATATAGCCACAGCATATACCTAACCTGTGTGACCACTCATGGTCTTACAGGTACCTGTCTTGACGTCCCATAGTCTCATCGTATAATCTGCACTTCCCGATACGATGAACTCTGAATCACTGGATATAGCCACAGCAAATACCTAACCTGTGTGACAACTCATGGTCTTACAGGTACCTGTCTTGACGTCCCATAGTCTCACCGTATAATCATGACTTCCCGATACGATGAACTCTGAATCACTGGATATAGCCACAGCAAATACCTAACCTGTGTGACCCACTCATGGTCTTACAGGTACCTGTCTTGACGTCCCATAGTCTCACCTTCTTATCATCACTTCCCGATACGATGAACTCTGAATCACTGGATATAGCCACAGTATATACCTAACTAATGTGACCACTCATGGTCTTACAGGTACCTGTCTTGACGTTCCATAGTCTCACCGTCTTATCATCACTTCCCGATACGATGAACTCTGAATCACTGGATATAGCCACAGATCATACATGACTAGTGTGACCACTCATGGTCTTACAGGTACCTGTCTTGACGTTCCATAGTCTCACCGTATAATCTGCACTTCCCGATACGATGAACTCTGAATCACTGGATATAGCCACAGCAAATACCTAACCTGTGTGACCACTCATGGTCTTACAGGTACCTGTCTTGACGTCCCATAGTCTCACCGTATAATCATGACTTCCCGATACGATGAACTCTGAATCACTGGATATAGCCACAGCAAATACCTAACCTGTGTGACCACTCATGGTCTTACAGGTACCTGTCTTGACGTCCCCATAGTCTCACCTTCTTATCGACACTTCCCGATACGATGAACTCTGAATCACTGGATATAGCCACAGCAAATACCTAACCTGTGTGACCACTCATGGTCTTACAGGTACCTGTCTTGACGTCCCATAGTCTCACCGTATAATCTGCACTTCCCGATACGATGAACTCTGAATCACTGGATATAGCCACAGATCATACATGACTAGTGTGACCACTCATGGTCTTACAGGTACCTGTCTTGACGTCCCATAGTCTCACCGTATAATCTGCACTTCCCGATACGATGAACTCTGAATCACTGGATATAGCCACAGCAAATACCTAACCTGTGTGACCACTCATGGTCTTACAGGTACCTGTCTTGACGTCCCATAGTCTCACCTTCTTATCGACACTTCCCGATACGATGAACTCTGAATCACTGGATATAGCCACAGATCATACATGACTAGTGTGACCACTCATGGTCTTACAGGTACCTGTCTTGACGTCCCATAGTCTCATCGTATAATCTGCACTTCCCGATACGATGAACTCTGAATCACTGGATATAGCCACAGATCATACATGACTAGTGTGACCACTCATGGTCTTACAGGTACCTGTCTTGACGTCCCATAGTCTCACCGTCTAATCATGACTTCCCGATACGATGAACTCTGAATCACTGGATATAGCCACAGATCATACATGACTAGTGTGACCACTCATGGTCTTACAGGTACCTGTCTTGACG